>JAZKJV010011639.1:0-271502 GCA_037367405.1 Ottelia alismoides
CAGCACCAAAAGATTCAGACGATGTACTCCAACCATTATTGCTCTGATTTTCTTCTTTTCTTTTTTTCTTCTTTTCCTTATCTATTTTCTTTTTCTATCTAAAAGGTGCCGCCCTTGTAGACAGTTTTCTATACTTAGGACGTACTTGGTCCTAAGTATAGGGGGGTGGGCACCTAGGGTTTTTAATTTCGGTTCGATCCTCTCCATTGTCTCCTCTTCTTGTCTATACTTAGGAGTATCTTACCCTAAGTATAGGGGGAGACAATCTGAGTACGATCAGTGTATTCTCACCCTTGACCCTCCCCGCTTTTTGTACACCTGCTATACTTCGGATTATTTGATCCTTAGTATAGGGGGGACGGTCAACTTCTCATTCATTCATTTCATTCGTATTTATTCTTTAGATCTGTCTATTATGTCTTTGCTTTTTCCTTTCGATCTATGAGGACATAGCTCAAGCTAAGTATAGGGGGGTCGTATATACTGTGTATATACTAAAAGCCATAACTCATACTGAAAAATAAAATATCACTACAACAACAAAATAAAATGTAAAAAGTAGCTTTATAATAATGAAAGATGATTGTGAGTTCCTCAGACTCATTGTAATTATACTGACTAGTAAGTCAGAAAAGTGTTCTACGAAACTTTCTCCTTTGAAAAATCGTGTGAAATTTGTTTGAAAATAGCGTGAACAAGTATTCAACGATTGAAAAATTAGTTTTGTGTGTAAAACTTATTTTCTTTGAGTGAAAGCAAAATGTGTGAAAAGTAGTGTGCAAATGATTGTGAAAAGTTGATTGTCAAAGGTGTTTTGAAAAATCTATCTATGTTGTGTAAAACATTTGTAAAAGGATTTTCAAATGCGTGTACATATTGCAAAATTATTTTGGACTAGAGTTTTCAAAAACCCTTGTGAAAATGATTCTCGAAGTAAGTCTGAGGAATCCACACAAAAATCTTTCATTTGTAAATGAGGAATAAGCCAAATAAAGTTTATAAGAACAGAACCATACTATACGTCAAATACAATTTTTTCTTCTTTTGTACCTACTGATTAATAAATCAGATACCTATACAGTATGATTTGAAAAATAGTGTGACCAGTTTTGGAAAAATTTGATGTGAAATGATTTCAAATGCGTGAAACTGTGTTGATTGCAAAATTTTTCTTTGTGTGAAAGAAAGGATTTGAAAAACCTATGTGCAAATGTTTGAAAAATGCTTGTCAAAATTATTGTGAAAATTGTATATATCTACATATAGTGTGAAAAACCTTTGCAAAAATAGTTTTCAAATGTGTGTAAAGGATTGCAAAAATTATCGTGTACTATAGTTTGCAAAATTATTTTCAAAAAGCTATTAAGAACACCATTGCAGATACTAGTAAATCAGAAACAAGATACATACAATTCTTTCTATACATACCCTAATAAACTATTTCATCCATACCTGTAAAGTCGCTAAAAATTTCCTAAATTTTGAAAATAAAGCAGCACGCCTGTGTAAATAAATGTACAGACTCTTTAAACATTTTCAGTTCGTACTTCCTGTGCAGAGATTCTTTTTGTAAAAACATTCTTTGATCCTTCCAAATTTTTGTGAAAAATTGCATCATTCATTGCACATAGCATAAGCATACCATTCATATTCTTTTTGAGTGAAGCTTGATGATTGAATCAGTCTAAGAAAATCTCAAATTGGAGCTCGGTTAGACCTTACCGCACCTAATTGCACTGGAACCTTATGGGAACTAGGTTTAAGGTACTTCAGGTCTATTCAGACTTAATTCTTTGAGAAACCAGGGCTGGGTTCAAGTCACCTCAGTGGACTAACTAGAACTTTTCGAGACACACGTATGACTCTTGCCGACCGTGATCTAACTTGGACACCTGCACCTTTCACTTGGCTCAACCCAGTTGGAGTGGTGAGGGGGTTGGATTTGCCAGTCTGAGACGCACACGGGTGGAAACACTCGTCCTCGTCTAGGGAGGGAAGTGCGCCCCAACCAGATTCAATAGCAATGAGGTCTAAAGACAGGAGATTGTGGGTTGCGATAAAGCTTCAAAAGAGGGATAGTCTACCGGCTCAAGAGGAAAAACTCCTTATGTAAATGCTGCTGTGAATAGTATGTTGAAAAAAAAAATAATACGTGATGATCAGGCCTGTAAAAAAAAAATAATAATAAAATGCCTGCAAAGTATGTACAAAGTCAATAAGCAAGCTTGAGCTCCAAAGACAAACATGTAAGCCTGCAGCTGGATGACTTGACTACACTGGTCTTGCATCCCAGGATAGGTAGCTACACTGGCTACCGTCCATTCTCTCTTTCACCCCCTCCTCTTGAGCTGGTTGCCACTTGAACTTAGAAGGGAATACCCTGCTCCTCGAGGAAAGAGCTGTTGGATAGGGGAATCATTGGGTTGTCATTCTGGAGAAGTCAGTTCCTTTATCATTTCAGTTGGGGAGAGCCATTAACACTTACACCGTACAAGTCAGCTTCATAGTTATAAGAGTTTGCGTATGATGTAGACTAGTTCTGACCCGGCTATTGAGGTGGGTTGAACCGAGTTCTGTGATTACCGAAGGCTGTTGTACTTTAGAACTGGTTCCCGACTAGGTTCCACACACCTTCACACCCAAGGTCTAACAGGAGCTCCAAATTCAGATTTTGTAAGGACATGCATTGCACTGAAAGCACCCCAATTCACTCTATCTTTCTTGCATTTTCCTTTTTCTTTTCTTTATTCATTTTGCGCTTATTGCATAAGTGTTTGCTAGGGACTAGCAAAGGCAAGTATAGGGGGGTGATGAATCTCCATTTCATCACCTTTATTCTATCATTTTGGCCTCAAAAACCCCAGCAAATGCATGTAAACAACATTAATTTGTACATAATAGCATTCATTATTCATTGTATTAATTGTACATTAAATAAAGTTTTTAATGCCAAAATTATAGAATAAAGAGAGAAAAGAAAAAGGAATAAAATATTGTAAATATTTTATGACCCTAACCCCGAGACCAAGGCCAGCATGGTATTGGTCGACAAGGAATAAAGTAGGGGGAGATAAGGGCTGATATACAATAAATACCTCATTCATCCCTTTATGCATTTTTGACACCTATTTTATGCATAATTATTTATTCATCAAATAAAGAAACTTTGTTCATAAAAGTTGTAGATAATAATGTAAATAAAAATACAAAATTGAGTTTGTGTAAAAATAATACCCAGTGAACATTTTATACACATAATAAAAAGCCAAAATCTCAACTTCACAGACCCACATCTTGCAAATAAAAACTCCAAATCACCCAAACTCACCTTTAATTATATATAGCATTTCATAAACTATTTTATAAAATTGGTTTCATAATTTTTGGAGTCCATCTGTAGAAGTTAGGTTTTTGGCCCTTCTTGTACACAATACCTGATTAAAATATTCATTTTATTCAATATTCATTATTTTTACAAATTCATATTTTTAGAATTTTGTAGATAATGTATATAATTCAGGTACATATTGACATTAGAATAAAACCAAAAATAATTTGGAAAATAAAATAAAACTATGTAATATATATAGGCAAGATACCTATATGGAGTATATACACAAATAAAAGGGGAAAAACATTCTTTAATTATTCAAATCTCTTATATTTTTGTAATAAAGTATATAGTATATGTGTCCTATTAAAAATACAAATCCTTAATAAAAACACATAAAATTAATTAAATAAATACAATGTGTATAATATATAGGTAAAGTACCTATATATATACTTACAAATACATAGACCTATTTATTTAAAAATACAAATAAACTTATAAAAATCAAACAAAAATACCTTTATACTCACAAAAATAAGTTATAAATTTATAAAATAAGCCAAGAAAATAATAAAAGAAAATAAATAAACTAAAAATAAAATATCCAAAAATACATGTAAATACATACATATACATATTACTAAAATAAAACTACAATAAAACACCTCGAAAAATTCAATAAAAATCAGGAATAAATACTACACGAAATAATACACATTTTTTATTTTATAAGCAAAAATTAATAAAATCATTTCGGATGTCAAATAAATCAATCTTCCTTCAGTCTTGCTATTTTGTCTCGTAGCGGCTTACGTGGCCCAATGAGACGCCGGCCAACGTTGACCCCCTGGTCAACTGTCCCATCCCACGCCTGGCAGCTCTGAACAGTCCACTCCCCCGATTTCCTCCCTTTTTCCCGGGCACACCATCCATCAATCGACAACGCTTCCTTCACAAGATTTGTTCCCTAATCTTCCATGATGCCCGCCGAAATCACAGATCAACCAAATACTTTCTAGATCATGAAATAATCGCCGGTCAATAAGGCTACTCGCCAATGTTTATAAATAAAAAGCTCCGCTTCCTTCCTCGAATTTGGCCACTTTCATTCCAACCTAAAGCCTAGATCTTGTGCCTGGAGTGTTCCTCGTGACAGGGGGAGTAGCCCAGCATCGAGACTCGGCCGGAGGGAGGAGAATTTTGACGCGGCGGAGCTCCGGCGTCCGCCCTGCTCCCTGGAGGCCCCCAGGTATAAGAGCTGTCCTTTTAATGCACTCTTAGGTAGTTTTTAATGTTAGCATTTCATTTCAGTAGTTAGTTTAGTTGTTAGTTGATCACATTAGCGTAAAAATCAAAAATCGAAGTTCGCCCGAGCTTCGCTCCGGCGACTTCTTCATCGCGAACCTCACTGTATCCCCGATCATCCCATCTCGGTCCTCGTCGCCTTCTCCATCTAGCACACCCATCAGATCAACCCAGGACCATTGGTCTTGGCGAATCAGGGTTCCAACTCCGCCGCTCGCCGGAGCCCTTCCGCCCACCTCCATCTTGCACCGCAGCTTCACAACCCCGGGTCGAGAAGATAGCCCTCTCGCCCGCGGTTCTTCCTGTGCAGGTACCACGAGGAATCGAGCCCTTCTGGGCTTGCTTTGACCAGGAAGAGGTTCCTGGGGGCCACCTTCTTCTCCGACCTCGCTCCACCGACTCAGGCCCCCAGGAGCCATGAGATCACCGTCAGACGACGCGGAAGCCTCCCAGCTACGATCAGGACGCTTCAGATGCGCAGGAGGTGCCCGGAGGAGCCCGAGCGACCCGATCGAAACTCGCCGAGGGCGAGTTCCTTCCCAGTTATTCCTGGTGCCTTCTGCACCGTTGGATCGAGCGGGGTGGCCCAGTTTGCATGCCAGCCGTACGATGAAGAAGCACACCCACCGTCAGATCAGCTGGGATGTTCTAATCCCAGCCCTTCATCGCCGAAACGAAGTCCGCCGTCCGATGATTGCCACGTGTATAAGTGGCGCTTCCAGCGCCGCAGGATGCAAGGCCTTATTTAGGGGTAAATTTCATATCTCGCCCCTTACTTTTTGTATTTAGAGTTTACTCCCAAAAATAAATGTTTACGTTGTAAATAAGTAGTAAAAATTGCAGTGGACCCCCCTGATGTTTCCATATTTACATGTTAGTCCCTCCGTGCCTCACGTGCAGCAACCACGTGAGGCGCGGGACATTTTGCATCTAAACCCTGCCGGGTTCTTGTATTTATGAAATGGTCCTGAAAATAAAAGTTAAAGTGTATTTTTTGGTGTAATTTTTGCATGTATGCCCCTGCCAACTATTTTATTTGCAAAAATACCCCTGCCAGGCCATTTAATTTTTGAAGGCTTTGTCTATTTATTTCATGCTTCATATTTAATCGAAAAATCTTGCAAAAATAGACTTAAGCTCCTGTTTGGTCATGCTTGAACGCCATATTTTTAGTTTTGCATTTTGTTGCATTTTTGCATTTATTAAAAATCAAAAACTTGTCTTTAAGTCCCTGTCTAACTCATAAAATCCCAAAAAAATATGAAAATGCCCTGAAAAATTCCAAAAATTTTATATGTAGTGTATTTTGTCCTATATTAGTGTCAGACCAAAAATCCCTAAAAATCTCAAAAAGAAAACCTTAAAAATTCGAAAATACCCAAAAACTTAAAAAAAATATAAAAAATCAAAGAAAAATCAGAAAAAATATAAACTCAGGCCCTACTTATGCTATATTTTATTATTGTTGTTAGAAAATTAAAGGGGAACATTTTTGAGGCTGTTAGCTATTTTTCATCTCTATTTTTGTGACGGCCAGTACCCAGTCCACTGTTTGCTTTGATTTAGCTATTTTAAAATGCTAAAAGTACTTGCAAAAATACCCAAAAATTATAAACACAGTAATAAACCACGAAAATTCCAAAAAGATCTTTTTCCTGAATTTTTGACTATTTTCTTTAGTATTTTTGTGAATATTATAACACCCCTTTTAGGTATATACATCTATATCTATATATATCCAAAAAAAAGAAAATATATATATATATGTATATTATATATATACTTAGTAATATGAATTCTCTTTAATCTTAATATGATATAAAAAAAAGAAAAAAATGTATATATATATTATATTATATTTAGATACACATATATATATATATCTTACATGTATTATAAGCTCTATGCTTAACCTCTATGTATATATATATAATGAATTTGTATTATATAAATATATATATCTATATGTATACATGATACTTAAGTATTATATTTTAATAATAATGAAAAAAAAATATAAAAAAAAAACCCACACAAGGATGACTAAGATTGGCACGTAGGCTATGGTATTTTGTGTTGCTCTCTGTGGTTCGACCTCTACATATTTGTCACTATACATTTTATGGTAGAGTAAAATAAAGATTAATTCACATTTGTTTTGAGCTTGATTGTTGTATTCTTTGGATTGTGGGTTAATTGCTGATTGGCAGCGGTCTTCCATGAGTGGTCGCCTCGGCGACAACACTTCTATTTTTTTATGGTGACCCTCGTGGAGAATCGCCTGTTATCATCCACCCAGGTATCCATTTCGCTCCGCCTTTTCCTTTAATTTCCGATTACACCCAAATCGTCGCTCCGCCGTATTCCATCGATTCCGACCATCCAGTAGATAGATTCGATCATCGGACCCCACAGACACCTTCGCCTCCTTCCGACGCACCTTCTTCACCCCTCCATCCAACCCAGCTCGCACAGGAGCTGGGAGCCGAGCTCCTCCGTCTACCCCCTTCGCCGGAGCTCGCCATTTCGACGCATCAGCCACCGCCACCTCGCCTAACAGGGTCGAGGCACTTTGCCCTCGACCCGCGAGTCTCCTGGATAGCTTTGCAGGTTAAAGGAAGGCCATCTGAGGCCTTTTGACATCAGGCCAGGAGTCGCAGCTCCGCCGACCTCGCCGGAGCTCCTCGGAGCTCGGCTGGATCATCGGAGCCTATCACCAGCTGCAGGACACCAGTGCGGAGCTTCTCCGACCTTCAGGCGCAGCAGAGGAGCCTCGGAGCGAGACCACCAGGCCGGCGAACCTCGCCGGTCGTCTGTTCTTCGAGGACCTTCCTCTTCCGTTCGATCACTCCTCCAGGCTCCAGATTCCATCAGGGTCGTCCATCTCCGGAGCAACCATCCACCGCTCGATCCGAGGAGGGTAGATCTGGTGCGCCCATCTTTCACCACCATCAGATCCTCCACGTGGCGCGCATCCAACAGCCCGAGTAATAAAGGGTAATTTACCCTTAGGCCCTCTTTAGTATTTTATTTTGCTTTTAGTCTTGTAATTAAGTAGAGTAGTTGTTTAAGTTTTTGGATATTTGCATAGAGACCCTGGTGCTTGCCTTTAGTTACCGTTATACCCCTGTACATGGTCTGACACGTGCTTCGTCACGTGGTTTCTTTGGGTTAATTGCACTGTATGCCCCTGTTGTTCTAGATGTTATTAATTGAATGAAAGTTTTTACTTATTTGCACTTATACCCCTGTGCGTGGTTTATTTGAGCATGTGCGTGATATTCGTGGGTATTTTGCAGATAAGCCCCTGGGCTTTTGGTACCTGTTACCAATAAGTCCTCGGGACTTATTTTCGTTACATTTGGGTCCCTGAGTGCCCCAGGCACGCGCGTGGCGCGTGTTTTCCTGGGTAAATTGCACCAGACCCCCCAGACTCCTGGGTATTTGCACTTTGGTCCCTATGCACTGTGTCCACTCTTTATTTTTCAATAAAATAGCAAATCACCTCCAAATCCAACGAAAATTGGACACATGGCTCCTGCCATGGTGTAAAATTTTCGAGGATTTTTGAGGAAATTGTTGTTTCCATTTGATATTTTTAAAAATTCAAAAACACTTAATTTCGCTACTGTCTAACTTTAAAAATCACAAAAAAATATTAAATAGTGTCTAAAAATTACAAAAAAATTGTCTACTGTCTATTTTGTTGTGTTTGATTTTTCTAGCCAATTTTGGCTATTTTTCATTTCTGAAAACCACTAAAAATTGAAAAACACCTAAAAACTTTTAAAAATTCTAATAATTAAACCAAAAATCCAAAAATAATAAAATAGGTGCCTAAATTTTCCTTGATTTATTCTCTTTACAGGAAAATTACCTCTCAGCTAATTTAGGGCTTTTAGATATTTTATCTAGGCCTTTTTAGCTCAGCTGGACAGTACCTTTGATTTCAGCTACTTTTTGATTTTTAGAAAATTCAATAAATATCAGAAAATTCTCAAAAATTCAACAAAAACATTAAAAATCATAAAACACATAAAAATATTTTTGTTAGAATTTTTGGTTGATTTTTAGTGCATTTAATAATTTGTTGAAGTGTGGGCTTGTTTACTTTCCTTATTTTCTTCATACATTAAAAAATCAAAAAAAATTATAAAACAAATTAAAAACCACTAAAAATATCTTGTTCCTTTATTTTATTCCTTTTTACTACTTCGTAGGCCGAGAGGCCAACCCGTGCTCCTTGAGTTCGACCCTGGTCGCTATACCAGGTTAATCCAATAGCGAGACCGCTTTCGCGTTTTTGATCGATTTTATCTATATTAGTGGTCTGATTTTTCTTGATTGACACATCTGAGTGACTGAGGTCGCAACGACCATCTCAGAGATACCTGATTACCTTAGCCGCTCGGATTATCGTGTCATCAAGGGGCGTTTTGGAGAGGCGGTCTAATGGCGATGGGGTAACGTCTGGGAGTTATGGAGATAGTGCGAGGATGATGGAGGAACGGGCTATGCGGGGCGGCCGTTAGGAGAGAGAGGGGTGGCCGGAGGTGATGGCCAAAAAAGGAAGGGGGCGCAGGGGTCGCGAGTTGAAACGGCTGGGGAAGGGGGGTTACGTGAGGTAGGAGACAATGGGAGAGCCGTTGGATCTTGCGATCCAACGGTTGGGATAGGAGCGCAGGTGAAGGGTTCCGATTAGATCTTAGGTTTAGATCTAACGGCGGGGCGTTGGGCGATGATGAGTGGCTCAGATGGAAGCTTGGGTGAGATCTAACGGCGAGGGGTGACTGGGTGACGTGGCACTTAAGTAGGCGAAGGATGGGCGCGTGATCGAACGGTGGAGGTAGAAGGGAGACGTGGAATGCGCATGGTCGTGGGATGGAGAGTGGATCGGAGGGCTGGCGTTGAGGCGTTAGTGTGTGGCTCAGATTTGATCTGGGGGTTATATTGTACGGTGGAGATTGGAGGGGTGACGTGGCAGGTGGAGAGACGTTAGATGGAAGTAGGATCCGAGGGCTGAGATGAGTGGGCAACGTGGAGGGCTGAGGGGCGTTGGATGGGGATGAGATCGGGCGGCTAAGATTTAGGCGCTAAAGGATGGCTTAGATCTGATCTGGGAGTCAGATCCAACGGTGGGCGAAGGAGCGGGGCTCAACGGGTGAGATGGAGGCGGGTTAAGAGGATCCAACGCCCCAGGAGGCTGTCGGGTGGCGTGAAGAGGAGCGGGCCACGTGGGCGGCCCAGAGGGCGCCACGTGGCCCAATCAGAAAAAATCAAAAGATAATTACAAAGATAAATACAAAATAAATAGTTAGAGGCCGAATTAGGAAAAAGTCAAAACATGATAGTTGTTCGTCTCGACGAGATCTACAACTTTCATGTTGGTTAAAAAGCAAAAAGAGGTCATTTGTACAAAACATATTTTTGGGGGTATTTTTAAAGGGATAAAAATACTGATTTTGGTGTTTTGAGATGTTTTTGTATTTTTTAGTGGTTTTAACGGTCAGTGATTTATAGACAAGTTATCTACCTAATTTTTAGGGATTTTTGAGGATAAAATAATTACAAGAAAATAAAAGGGAATTAAAAGCAATATTTTAATGGTAAAATATATACAATATACTACAAGATAAAAACAAAGGATTGATGGTGATTTTTATTGAATTGTTTAGGCCAGGGGTTTAATAGTGAGTTTTTAGCATGAGGACGAGACTTCCTTTAAGGTTGTTATAATTGTAAAGCCATGAACTTGGTATCTCTCGGATCCTACATCATAAGATTCGACTCGTCAAGAGAAAACCAACGGAATTTTTTTCGTGTGAATCGGACTTCGTTTCGATTTGTTATGATTTTCAGAAGAAAGAGAAGTAAGGAGGGTTAAGACGTCATTAACCCATAATGACTCTCATTAAGACTAATTAAGCTGATTAAAGAAACTAATGACGGATTAAAAATCACTAATGATCATTAACAAACACTAGTCAATAGTTAGCAAAAGATAAGCGTAAGAAGCGAAAGTTAAATCACAATTAGTGAAAGTTAATCACGATTAGTGTTAATCGAGTGTCATTAGCGAATGTAGAATCCTCTAGAATGTTTTAACTTAAGCCCCAAGTTTGAGATAAGTTTTGGCTAAAACCATGAGCCGCTAACTGTGGTTAAGGGCTAAACCATGGTTTTCTAACCATGGTTAGTGGTTTTCTGGAGCCTATAAATACCCCCCCACCCATTCATTCTCTACGATTTCCACTACGACCACCACCCAAGGGCTAGGGTTGAGAGGTCAGGAGGAGGAGTGGGAGGTGGGGAGAGAGCGCTAGCGAAGCGCTGCCGGGAGAACGAGGAGGAGGAAGGTATGATCCTCTCTTAGTTCTTTCGTAAACTAGGCCTTCAATTCATCCTCTTTTCCAAGTTTTGTTCTTGATTTATCTTTCTTTCCGATTCGTTTCCTGTTGTTGTTTGAGGAGAAATCTGTGTAACACCCTACTTAGGTGCGGGTGGCTATGCACGTCAGTGAACCCTGCGATTCGTCACGTGTTCACTCACCTAAGACGCGTGGTGTCTACCGATTCTCCATTGCTTATTGTTCTTTCTTTTCCGCTTTTATAGTTAATTTGATGGTGAAATCCGTGTAATATCCTACGTAAGTACGGCGGTTGTGCACGTCAATGAACCCTGTGATTCGTCACGCATTCACTCACCTAAGATGTGTGGTGTCTACCGATTCTCTATCGCTTGCAGTTTAATTATATTCTTTCAGTTTCGCTGTTGTTTTCCTCTCGATTGATTTTATAGAGGAAATTCTTTTCATTTTATTTTCAAATACATCCCGATATAAGGGAAAATTCTGCCGAATTTTTCGAGAATATGTCCTGATATAAGGGGAAACTTTGCCGAAATTTTCTGAGAAATATGTCCCGATATAAGGGGAAACTCTACCGAAATTTTCCTAGAAATATCAATCCGTATAAGGGGAAGCTCTGCTGAAATTTTAAGAGAAAATATGTTCTTGGCGTTCTTCGTGTTCTTCGCATTCTTCGTGTTCTTCGTTCGTTCTTTGCGTTCTTGACACGTCTTAGCGTTTTTAATACGAAAATGAAATTTGATCTTTTTAGGAGCCTTAAAACATCCTTTCTGAAAATAAAACGCGATAAAGCATTGCATATGCGAGAGAGCTCGATTAGGTAAAGAAATACTTCCTTTTGTTGTTAGGTTTTCATACGAGATTATTGAAATTTTTTATTTTATGTTCTTTGTTAGGAAGAACCCTAATTTGACTATTTTTGAGAAAATATGAAAAGTTGCATTGTGATTTCAACTAAAATAAGGTCTAAGCATCAAATTGATGCAGTGGCCTGGAAAGATAGGGTTGGGAGTTAAAAGAGCATAAATTGAGTATATAGATATATAAATTAGTATATGTGTAAGTCTATACTCAGTATTTATGGTTACGCTAATCTACGACTTGACAGAGGAACTACATCATGGGAATTGATGTGTTTTACGTTGGATCATGAAAGGGTCGTGAGTCACGTTAAGGATGACTGGGAGTAGAACTACAGGTCGGGCATGCAACCTGTAGGTTTGTCGGAAGGAACCCGTATTGACATTTCCCTACCTATGTCGTACACGGTTGCCCTGTTATGATAAAGTGCGTACGAAATGAATGATTTGCAACGCGTGGTACCGAGAGCCAATATATTCGGGTTGAACGATGGAAGATGTGATCGTGTCATGTGGAGGCACGGGTCGTTCATTAACGGTTGGGTCACGACAACATGTAGTTAAGCCGCTAGGTTATAATGTTGGACTGAGGTTTTAAGCAACCGAGTCCTCGAGGACGGTGTGCTCATTTGTTTTCCAGGCTGAGGGTTTGAGACCCTGATTAATAATGAAAAGGAAATTGTCAAGGTAATATTGGAGGATTGGTTGAGGCGGTGTGCGGCGGCATAAGCTTACCGAGATCAACACAATCTCCAATCCCGAAGTGTCCACAGCTTCGGAGTCCAAGAATGGTGGGGTTCCCCTGGACTAATCCCTGACATGGAATAGAAAGGAATATGACTTAAATTAACGAGAAGGAAAGAAACCTTTTGTGATAATAAGTTTTGAAAAAAATTACACAATTTGTTTGCTTTTCTCTTCTTCATTACTTAGCATTCGTTAATTTTTATCCTATGATTTATGAAAAACCCAACAGGTGCCGGTGAGCAATCGCAAGGATTTTAGTAATCCAGCCAGTTAACATAGTCATCCAACCAACCACGGTAGCTTTTCTTTGTAAGGTAGTTAGTAATATTTTATGTATTTTCCTTTCAAGCTGATGTACATGTAAATAGTTATAGTGGAACAATGTATTATGTGAACCTTGTTTTGTGAATGGAAAAATGTTGAAATACTTTCTTCTGAGTATTTTTAGTTGAAGTCTGTTTCTAAATGTTAGTTGTGATTGCTGAATAAATTATTGCTGAGTAACCAGATCCGAATATGGGAGGATCCGATGGTCCAGAATTAGGGTCGCGACATGGTCCTTTTTGAGTTCAGGAAGACCACCCTCTTTTTGTATAAAACACGAGCAATTTAGTAGAATACATAAACAATTTGTATTATAGTTGCACATTATAAATACAATTCTGCATACAAAACTGCACATTATAATACTAACATTAATACTGCACATTATAATACAAATTGTATATGTATTCTACTAAAGTCAACATGTTTATTACAAAAAAATGGCCGACCTTCTTGAACTCATGAAGGACCGTGTCCTATTGGAAGGAAATCTTATATACATATATATAGGGATTAATGGGGTGCCCGCGTGCCATTTTTTCACAAAATTTTTTTATTTTTTTCAAAAATATCACCATGTATATTCATATATATATACACCCCTCCAATATGTCATTCGAGATTCGTCAGAAATGGAGACTCATATGCCCCCATCTAGAACATGTCGATTACAACAATGTTTAGACCGTTAAAATTACATGTTCTATATGGAGGGAATTGGAGTCTCCGTTTCTAACGAAATTCGAATAGCATATTGGAGGGATATATAGATTAATATACATGGAGATATTTTGCAAAAAAAACATTTGTGAAAAAGGCGAAGGGGTAGCCCCATTCTTTCCGTGTGTATGCGTGTGTGTAGGAGAGAAAAAGAAGTATGCTCCCTGGAGCATGTAACTTACATGCTCCCGCCTTTTTTCCAGTATTTTTTTATTTTTTTTAAATGGAACCTAGTGGAATTTAGATCATAATATGTTATCATGGTATCATTCAATTCAACTTAATTCGAGACTTTTATTCTCTCCATCAAGACTGTCAAATTTTAACGGTATCAGAATTGCTGAAATTGAATATGTTTTACATGAATTTTAAAACACATATTCAATTTATTATTCTAAGTAAATCCTCTCAAGTTTTATTTAAAAAAATAAAAAAAAATGTGGAAAGAAAGGTGGGAGCATACTTTTATATGCTCCCTGGGAACATATTCATTTAACCCTATGTATGTATGTATGTATGTATGTATGTATGTATGTATGTATGTATGTATGTATTGGGATGATCTTGTGAGAGCCAAAATCTGTGAGAGCATGAGAGTAATGATTCTGAACCACTAGATTTTGTCATCTCTCTCCTGCTTGATTGCGATAGGAGAAAGAAGAGCAGAATCTAGTAGTCTAGATCCACTGCTCTCATGCTCTCACAGTTTTTGACTCTCACAGGATCAGCCCTATGTGTGTATGTGTGTGTGTGTGTAGGAGGAAAGGGAAGCTACTTCATGAAGTAGCCAACCTTATCCATTCCATGGGTATTTTTACTTTTTTTTGAAAAATACCAACATAGATTTTTATAACTATCCCTCTAATATGTCATCAAATTTTGTCGAAAACAGAGACTCCTATGCCCTCTATCTAGAACATATTGATTACAGCATAGAAGTCTCTTTTTCCGACGAAATTTGAATGGCATATTAGAGAGATATAGTTATGAAAATCTATGGTGGTATTTTCTAAAAAAATAAAAAAAAATGGTGAAAAATATCCATGGAGTAGCTAAGATTAGCTACTTCATGAAGTAGCTTCCCTCCTCACTCTCTCTCTCTCTCTACACACACACATATATATATGAAATGCGGCTGCCCTCACCCTATTTATTCGTAATTTTTTTTTTTTGAAAAATATCATCATGTATATTCATTTATACTCCATCTAAAACATGTAATTTTAACGGTAAAGATTGATGTAATTGATCTATTCTAGATGGAGGGTATAGGAGACTCTGTTTATACCGAAATTCAAATGACATGTAGGAGGGGTATATAGATGAATATACATGATGATATTTTAAAAAAAATAAAAAAATGTTGAAAATAGGACGGGGTAGCCATGTTGGTTGCCGCAATCCCATTGAACCCATATGTGTGTGTGTGTGTGCGCACGCGCGCGTGTATGTGTGTACACATATACATATACATGGAGCACTTCAATTGAGGTGGTACCTTTCCTTGATTATGGAAAGGTGTCATCTTAGGCCGTTGGATGATGAATGTACGAGTGAGATTGAAACTACTAGGTGATTTCGTACCAACTGACATTCCTCATATGGGGGTGGATTAAATTAATGTTAGTTTAGTAAAATACATGTCATTGATAATTCTATATTTAGGTATATGCTGAGTGATATACAGATTTTTTTTAGAATTATCTGATGGAATAAATGTTCACATTTTGAAATAACTATTAACAATTTACAAATGATTGAGATATTTTACAATTCCGTATTAAAAATTACAAACGCATAACCACTGATGTTCGCAAAAAACTCAAATCGGACGAAAATTTGTATTTTTTTGTGTAGACGTGTTTCCTAAAATATAGGGTGCTTTGATCATATTTAACTGATATACACATGGAAGATATTCTTAAAATGACAGGATTTTTGTTACAATTATATTTTCTAATATAGTAGATGGGATAAATTGCGAACACGTTAAATATGTTACACGTCATATTTATATTAATTTTAGGGGTATCGAAACCGCGGTGTAATAAACGAATTCATATTAAACAAATAGTTCATACTTTACATTCATCGAGTTTATTTTACATTTCATGTAAGAAGTTTACGTCCATCCAATACCATGTCAAATATTCTACCAAAATGAAGATTTGCAATAAATGAATACATCATTTCATCAACATATGTTACAAATGTAATTCGTATTTTACATTTCTTTCATCTTTTTACATTCATCTCCGATTTTTCTGCAGTTAATTCAGAATTGATGACATCTGGAAGATCTAGTTATCTCAATCTTTACCCTTCTTCTTCTCATTTAAAGTTATGTGAGCAACCTACATAATTTAAAAATAAAATGAGATATTGTAAACAAAATATGGAAGCGTAAAATGTCTGTAAGTAATATAAAAATAACTGAAAGGTGTTTTGTAGAAGTAGTGCAGCAGACATTTGAATATAAAATACATTATGACATTGTGAAATGAGACAGAAAAATGTAAAATGGTCATATGTATTGTAATTAGGTGTAATGCATTGTAAAACGATGTACTCAACATCACTGAACCTAAAACCTGAAGCGTATATATGGATCATGCAATCAAAAGCACTGAACTTAAAATAGAATAGAAGTGCTTGAAAATGTATTAGAATAGGAATGCACGAAAATGAAATAAAATATAATTTTACAAATTGAAAATGAACAGAATTAGAATGAAAAATATAATGAAGCCATCAAAGATCTGATATTAGAATGTAACTGAAAAATGCTCCTCATCGTTTGAAATCTGATATTAAAAGAAATAAAAATATATAAAGATTGTAATGAAAAATAAAGAAGATTTCCAGTAGGGAGGAGAAGAATTGAAGTAAGAAAAATGAAGAAAAAAGAACATGCATCCTCCATGCGTAAAAAATACTAACCTGAGACTTTTTTAATGGAGATCTTGAGCGTGCCGTCGATATTTTTGAAAAGCCGCAGGACAATAACTCAAAAATCATAAAGAACACAAACGGGAATCCCGAGTAAGGGAAAACGACATTCAAAAGATATGCTATATTTAGTAATCAAATATGCATAATCAAAATTTAACATGATAACAGGATTGAAAGAGAAGAGATAGTTTTTAAAAATAGCTTGGTGCTTTTGTGTGGATAAGTGGTTTTGTCAGGTGTCGTTGATCAATATCGGATGGCTAATAGGAGGTGTTGCACCAAGTGCATCGAAAGGAGGTGTCCCCCCGTCCCATTTTTTACTTTTTTAAATAAATCGTGAAAATTCATCACTATATCCCTATATTATGTCATTCAAGTTTCGTGTGAAACACAGATTCATGTAGCCTCCATCTAGACAATCATTTTTAATGGACGCAAAAGTGTTGAAATCGACCACGTCTGGATGGAGGTCGTAAGAATATATGTTTCGCACGAAACTTGAATGACATAATATAAGGATATAGTGGTGAATTTTCACAATTTCATTTTTAAAAAATAAAAAAAATAGAAAAAATGGGGTAAGGGAAGCCATGTTAGCTCCCCCCAGGTGGCAGCGCCATTTTACCTATGTATGCATATACATATACATACATACATATATATATATGGGTAAAATGGGGTTGCTCTAAGGGGAGCCAACTTAGTTCCCCATTCCATTTTCTCCATTTTTTATTTTTCAAAAATTTCTTTCATAGATTTTCATTATTATATCCCTATATTAAGTCATTCGAATTTTGTGAGAAACAGAGACTCATATAGCCTCCATCCAGACAGTCATTTTTTTAACAATTTTGCGACTATTAAAAAATGATTGTCTAGATGGAGGTCGTAGGAGTCTCTGTTTCGCACGAAATTTGAATGACATAATATAGTGATGAATATTTATAGAAGAATTTTCAAAAAAAATAAAAAAATATGGGAAAATGGGGTGGAGCGGGGCAAGTTAGCTCCCCCAAGGGGGCAGGCACATTTTTCCCTACACACACATACAAGTAAAATGGGGCTACCTCCCTAGGGGGAGCTAACTTGGTTCCACCCGCCGATATTTCCGCCTTTTTTTAAAAAAAATGCTTCCGTGGATTTTCATCATTATATCCATATATTATGTCATTCAAATTCCATGTGAAACGAAGACTCCTACAGTCTCCACATCCAGACGGGGTCGATTTCAACAATTCTACGACCGTTAAAACATGAATGTTTAGATTGAGACCGTATGAGTCCATATTTCTCACGAAACTTGAATGACATAATATAGAAGTATAATGATGAATTTTCATAGATTTATTTTTCAAAAAATTGAAAAATGAAAAAAAAAATAAGACATGGAGTCAAGTTAGCTCCTCAAAGAGGACAATCCCATTTTTCCCTACATATGCATACATACATTTCATAGCATGATAACCATGCAAGAAGTAAGAATAGTTTTACACACTATTGCTCTGATTAAACCTGATGTGTTTTAACTTCCTTCTTAAACCAGTTTTTCTCATATATATATTCTTATCATCGCGGAAGATAGGTGTTTAAAAATACACAATAATTATGAAGAACCGACGAACGTTAATTAATTAAGAACATAATTGAAGGAAAGCGACCGTCCTCACATTTTAACAAGTCAAATGAATGAGAGGAAAAGGTAACAGAGGAGGTCAAAATATAAAGAAACGTACTCAGGGTTCGTTTCATAAATGATTTTATTACTTTTCAATTCTTACTTCTTTTACAGCATTTTGATTTAATGGTTTATCTTGCATTTTAATGGGAGAGAAGGACCTGTAAATGAAGAAGCTTTGCAAGAATCTTAATGTGAATACGAAACAGATAAAAAAGATATATTGCAGTAAAAAGCTCCATCTTTGCATTGAATCCCAATCACGGAAATCATTTTTTACACGTAAAAATTTATAAACTTTGCACTTCAGGATCTATTGAAGCTTCTGTTTGAAACCCAAAAAAAAGGATAGATCCATGTTTGTTACAGTTCAAAAACGAGGAATATTACTGGAATTTTGACATATAGTTGGAGCCCTTTCTTCACATTACCCTTTAAAAAAAGTTCTGATGCAAGTGGCAGAATAGTAAATCCATGTTCTAAATACAGAATACTGTAGGTGGGATCTGTACCAACATTAAATAAATATATTTATGACATTTGCTGGAATGGTCTGTTCAAGATGTCGGGAAAAGCTGGATCTTCAGAAGAATTAAAGGTGGTAATGAAAGCAACCATTAATTATATGATGACCCTTCCATCTCCTTGGACCTCAAGGTTGATGAATGATGCCCTCCCTGCCTCCCCAACTAGGTTTCCAGGATGACCTTTTACTTCTCTATTTCTCATCAAACTGAAAATCTGCGTATCCTTTATTGTATGTTCGCCATCGACAATTACAAACCAGAGAGAATCAATAACCCATTACTCAAACATAAACACAAGGACTCGACAGCATTAAATATAGTTTGGGAATTTACATACACCGTAGTGTTCTCCTTATACAAAAGATCTGTCATCATATGACATCAACCCTTTCTGACATATACACTTCCTCAATACCAAAACTCGTAAAATACATAAACGAATTTAAAAAAATATAAACAACACCAAAAATTCAAAATGAAACAACCACAATCAGAATCTGCGCGTTCTTCAAGTTCGTGGATCGCATTATTGTCAGTGGATTGTTGAAGTACTATCCATTCATCCTCACCCAATTCTCAAGGCAATCATCCAAAGATTGCCGATCTGAATATCAAGTAATCGGATGAATCAATCCAGAGCTTTATACAGTTCGTTTTGATGGTGTTTTGGCAGAGTTATTCCAATAGGTTTCTGTGAATATATTTTTCGAATCCTATGCAAAGGGCCGCTTCTTTCCTACCTTACTTGAAGTTTACTTAAACCCATGCTGACTCTTTCAAAATTTACTTCCCTCTCGGCAGCGGGGACTATGTGGTCTCGTTCCTTGAGCCACGGATGCTGCAGACATTCTGCTGCAGTTGGTCGCTTCTCTGGCGTGAAGTCGAGAAGTGGACAGAGAAAATCAGAGAACTCACGAGCATCTGTGTCGGAGAATTTATACTTCTCGATAAAGATGCGTTCAATCGGCCAATACTTAAGTCGCCGAATCCTTTTCAAATCTCCATATCGATCAAAGTAGTCCTTGGAACGGGATCCCCCACAAGCAATCTGTCACGACAGAATTGAGCTGCTTTGAGACCAGAAGGCAGATATGGATGCAAATGGTGATGTTTTATAGATTCAAAAAGCACAATGATTTGTTTGAATCCAGAGGGAAGAAATGGATGCAAATGGTGCTGCTTTATATATTCAAAAAACACAAAGATACTAACCTTTCGAGGCATTTTTCCAAGTAGTTCCATCATCAAAGCCAAGTGGTCCTGGAAAATGAGTAATAGATTAAAGATCAGTCCAAATGATTCATGCTACATAGCACATAACAATAGACAACGACGACAGGATTGGACAATAATCTTTGATGGTGAAAATTAAGTTCTCGGTTCTCAATTCAGAAAGAGTAAAAGAGAAGAATAGATCGATAAAAACACAAATCACGTGTAAATATGACAAGATATAGCTCTATGTTTGACAAATGGACATCAAATTCATTCGACAAACAGGTGTCACGATTGAAATGTAGCATGAGAAGAATTGGAAGATTGCAAGTGCCATATTGTGTGTTTCTTTTTGAACTAAACCTACTTCAGTTCAATGAATCTAAAGGAGACCAATGAATTGATTGAAAATCTATTAATTAGAAAAAAATCATAAAAAACGAAGTGAGTGAAAATGACACCTATTGAGCAGCTTAATAAGAAATAAAAGTATATCAACTATAGAACCAAGGATGAAAACGGATCAGATACAGATCGGATATGGTTATTTTCATATCCATATTCGCTTCATCTATCTCGCATATGGATACAGATATGAGTCGGATATGAATTTAGGAAACCATGTCCTAATCTAATCAAACACGAATTCGGATTGAATATTTATCGAATACGAATCCGGATCGAATAAATAGCGAATACGAATTGAACAAGTACAAAGTATGAAATGATTTAAAAAAGATACCATTACAATATGCACACTATAACACAAATATTTAGCCCATCAATAAAAATTATAGTTGCAAAGGGACCGCTCTATAGATATAATCGTCAACGGGTTGAAGCCTACTTGAGACTTCTCCTATTTATAATTCCTATGAAGTTGTGAGGCAAAGAAACGTAGTGATTGTCGGATATGGAGGTGATGCATGGACTTGAGTTTATCTTACTTGTTTACTAACAAAATATTATATATGTACGTGTATGTATATGTAATATTATTTTGTATTTAGATATTCAAATCCGAATCTTTTGGTCGTTACCATATCCATGTCCATATGCGGAATTTTTTTACAACTGATATCTATATTCGATTAATATTCAAATAAGGATATCCATATTCGGTATTTTTTCGAATATGGTAAGTGTATATTCGGATATATCCATTTTCATCCCTAGAACCAAGGCATGCCTCGCATTACCGGTATTAGTGTGGGATCAACAGAAGATAAAATGAGAGAAACTAGTTTAATATGGTTGAAACATGTGCAAGAAAGTTCATCTAGCACCCCAATTGGAAGGAGCAAGAAGGGTAGAAGAAAAGTTGTTCAAGAGCAGAGGGGCTGCGAAAAGCAAAGAAATATGAAAAAGAAGCTATTAGGAAGGATATGGCTGTTTTAGATCCAACTTCAGGTAGGACCAAACTGAATCTACGTAGAAGGAGCAAATCCACGTATCTGAATTCACATGAAGTGAGAAAATGTTTAGTTTATATTATATAAAACTCAAGTCATATCACAAGGATGGATCAAATTTCGTGTGCTGCAAAAGATAATAAACGTTATTAGATGCATTTCTGTTAGACAACATAAAAGATGGGAGAGACAGGTGTCAAGAATAAAAAAGAACAACACTTTCAAAGGGAGTGGGGGGAAAGAAAAATGAATTAGGGGAATACGGCACTCTTATTCTTCGGTTGATAGTCTATTGCTGATAATCATCAACTGGCAACTCTTGCCCTGCTCAAGAAAGCGAGAAAATATGACCCGATGTCTGATAAGTCACACTATACATCAACCCAAACCATATCTTCCTCTCCAGGACTTCGGAAAGGTACTTTTGGAACACCAATGTGCAGGAAATGAAAGAAGAAAGTTAACTCTACCTAGAATTGCACTCACCTGATTTTCTCTTCATTCATCTCCATCCCATATAAAAACTCTTCACTACAGAATGAAACAAACTGGGTAGCAAAATATACCTTTATTGTAGTTATGGAAGATGATTCTGAAGTTTATCGAATCGATTTCGCACAAATTTGATCTGTTTCAGGAGTTACCTCAATATGCCACAAACATATGTGAAGGATTCTCAGGCCCCTAAGCAACGGCAGATGAGGCAGGGATATGGAATGTGAATTGACTCCCCTCTGTTTGAAGGGGCATCTTCAATGCGGCATGAACATATGTGACAGAGGGGATCCACATGCTGTGATGTGTAGACTTGATAAATTCGACGTGGTTATGGTATGGACAAGATATCCTTCAAACTTTGCATTCTTGATATCGGGTAATGTGATGGACACAATTTACATACGCAATAACTTCAGACAAATCATCATAGTCAACATTTGACGGACAAAACAACAAATCCACCATACTTTCAGCATACATATGGAAGACTTCCAGTTCATGTTTGGAGAAATCAAATCAAAAAATTCTACATATCTTCTCAACAAGCTCATTGCACTGTCTTCGAATTTAATCTTCACCAACTTAAGATAGATTACATATGAATCTTGCTACAGCCTCGTTGTGCAAAATTTTACAATTGAAATGACAGATGAGAAAAATCTTTCAAAATTGGATGAATAACCTCCATAACCATGTGTAATCATGTAAATCAAAAATGGATTAGCATAAATTAACTAAGGTCCATAACCCTAATCCTAAGTAATTTCGTATTTACATGTACAACCCTCAATAATCACGAATTACATGAGAAACCCTGAATAGTCACTCTGTCTCACACATATAACCCTCAGTTAGTTTAACCCAATACCTCAACCAGACCATCGAGTTAATCTAACACATCTTCAATCCAACGATTATGAATTAAACTCAAAAAAAAGAAACCCCCCTTCCTTCTCCAACCACCTTCCTCTGCCCACACCCCTCCCCCTCTGACCACCTCCCACCTCTGCTCCCGCAGCAGGTGACAACTCCACAACCCTCTCCTCCGCCTCCCCTCCTTTGCCCCCCTCCAACCCTCCTCCGCAGCCCCCTCCACCGCCCCCTTCTAGCCACCTCCTCCGCTTCCTCCACCACCACCTCCAACCCCATCCGCCCACCCCCACCCCATTGCCCCCCTTCCTCCTCTCTCCTTTACTGTCGATGTCATCGTATTGTGTTCATATCGGGCGTCAGCCTCCTTCACCGATGTATAGCGGGGCGAGGAGAAGCAACTTCATTATCGTTCGACGTGAGGAGGAGATGGTGGTAGCTATTAGTAAATATTGCAACCTAAATGGCTATAATTGAAAGA
The DNA here is from genome assembly GCA_037367405.1 of Ottelia alismoides. Taxonomy (NCBI): domain Eukaryota; kingdom Viridiplantae; phylum Streptophyta; class Magnoliopsida; order Alismatales; family Hydrocharitaceae; genus Ottelia; species Ottelia alismoides. The sequence goes on from JAZKJV010011639.1 coordinate 23,288, forward strand.
TTTTAATGATTTCTGTCATCGTTAATAGGAAAATGGATGAAGATTAACATAAGGTCATGTCATGTAAGAGTTGAGCATTATTTGGGGATTCTCATGTAATTCGTGATTATCGAAAGTTATGCACGTATATACAAAATTACTCGTGATTATGTGTGTAAATATCTCATTAACTAATTAACCTAACAAAACACCAGTACTAACGATCATAAACAAGTTGAAGAACTTCATGTGAACATTTTTTTCTAGATAACAAAGAATCTTAGAATATAAAGGGAGAAAACAAGAATGAAAGATGTTCATTTCTAATATATAAGACAAGTTGAAGAACTTCATATGAACATTTTTTTCTAGATAACAAAGAATATAAAGGAAGAAAACAAGAATGAGAGATGTTCATTTTCTAATACATAGGACATATATCCCTTTTTTAAAAAAGGACGTAAAATCCAGACATAATGTATAAAATTCAAACCTCAGTGGACACAATTTATTTCCATTTCTTTAATTTCTAAACAGAAAACATGATATTTATAATATAACTTTTTATCAAAATTTTCATCACTGAAATTTTTTGGCTAAAAAATGAGAGAATTAAAATTTGATTTATTTTTTTTGTTTATTTAGCTCTTCCACCATTCACCAGGGAAGCAAAAAAGCAATTTTGATGGAAGCCACTTAAGAACAGTGTTATAATTTTAGAAGTGGAAGAGCCAATTCACCCGTAGGATCAAGTGTGGCCATCTACACATTAATAGCCATTAATTTACTTTTTAGTATTGCAAAAATCCATTATTTTAAAAATTGAAATATTAATAATGAATGATTATTTAATTTTAAATAAAAAATGTATATCCGCATAAAAGTGCATGTTTTTGCATCCCCCCTCCCCTCATATGGCATAGTTATTATAGGTGATCTATCCAAAAATGAATCCTCAGACAACATCAGTGAGCATTGGAGGGATTTTGGTATTTGAGCCTTTTTTTCATGACCTTTGCTGGAGTCCTACAGAATGCAACAATAAACTAATACTCTTCCCTAAAGGAAGATCATGAAATTCTTTTTGGCCAAACCTAAAGAGAAAACACCGATTGATATTTTAATATATAAAAGCAATGTTGCCTCATTACATGAGGACCATTACCAACCAAGGCCATTTAAAGAGGGAAGGGCAGCAGATGGGCAAAGGTCGAGCATCAATAGTTGGGAAGAGTACCATACAGTAAAAAAGTAATGAGGTCAAGGAGAGTTTAATAAAAAAGAACCATCCATCCAGGTAAATGATTTATCTAAAAGATATATCTATTAAACTGAAATAAGGGAAAGATTTACACAGCTCAAAGAATACCTAAACTTGATTTTCCTTATTCATGAAAACCAAATCCCTTTCGACCCAACATTTTCCATCAAAAACCATTTCGCTACAAAATCATTATAACAAGAATAGCTTCCAAAAAAATTAGATTGTTGAATTCATATATGGGGTCGGTTGGATTTAGGGTTGAATTCGGTTACACTAGGAGCCTTTAAGATTAATGATTTAATATGATTCTCCTTTTAGACTTATTCTTACTTACTCATATTATGGCATGTAAAATTTTAAATAGCTTTAATTTTGTCATTTTTACCAATGCTGCTGACACTAAAAAGCTTTACTTTTTCTTTTTTCTTTTGATAGAAAACGGAGGGTGATCTCCCAAGTTGGGAGACACCGGCAAAAGGATTTCATTTAAACTAAAAAGCTTTTCTAGATCTGCCCCCAAAGATTTTTACAAAATATTGTCCATCTATCAGAAGTCCAAGAGTGTGCCAACTTATTATCAAGGTTGCAGAAGTCGGCAGTCGGTACTCGGTCGGCAGGGTCACTGACTAAGGATTAATCGGCAGTCGGGAGAGTAACCGGATTTAGTCGGGCATTAGTCGGTTTTGAATTTTTTAATTATTTTAAATATATAAATCAAGTTTTATAACATATACCCTCATTTATATTCATATATTTAGCAATTTTAATATTTTTGAGAGCTTAAAAGATTATAGCAACAGAAGAAAAAACGAAGCAAGTTAAGAACAAAATGTTTGGTTCATAGCACGGACAAAATGTTAAGAACAAAATGTTTGGTACATAGCACGAGTTGAAGTTAGAAATAAATTAATACAAAGCTAATCAACAACCACAAAAGGTAAATAACCTAAGTTACCTAACTATCATGCAAATCAACAAGAAGTATCTAAGTTAACGAACATTTAGGCGTAATAAACACAATTCTAATCTTATATAAGTTAACCAACATGAAATTAAATCACAAAGTTTTAAGTAAAATTATCCAAGATAGTATATTAATTAGTTGATATTTTATATCAAAATGAAAAACTATAATTTAAAGTACAGAAGTATACAGAATTTTCTTATAATTCTTATTTAACATTTTTAGTGTTTTTTTATTATTTTTAATTTTTGTGAGTTATACTTATTAGCATGTAGCCTTAAGTATCTCATCATATTGTCTAACTGCAACAAGCCCTAAATCTCATCTAATTCTAAATGGGTAATCGAGTTTACGGTTTGCGCCGAAACATATATCCGAAATCCCTATGCAAAAGTCAGCCGAGAAATCTCTATGCAAAAGTCGGCCGACTAGGCCGACTAATCGGGCGATTAATCGGGTATGACCGACTATTGGCCGATTTGGCCTAGTCGAGTCGGGTACCCCCCCCCCCCGACTCGACTAGTCGGCCTAGTCGGCTGACTTTTACAACAGTGCTTATTATCAAGAAATCTTTTATGGTCCATGCTTCTTTAAGGGTGACACTGTTGGGGGGGGGGGGGGGGGGGTAATTTGTGTGCTGGGTTTCTTCGATGTGGAGGCAAAGGGGATGTTGATAACTGACAAGTCGGAAGTTGCCGGTGGAATTCTTTAGCATCAGCAAAGGTTCAATGATCGTGCGACGACGACCTTCGATGTCGTTTATTCCAGGTTATAGTATGCCTTTCCACTCAAGGGTTCGTGGTTCGTTCCAGCCAGTTCTGCCAGAGTTGGGTGAAGTTGTGGAGGTGCTTTCAACCTATATAGCCTTTGGATGTCGTGGTTGGTCGCTCTGCTTCACTTCTCCCTGAAACCCACCACAGGGTTGGTTGGTCTTTCTTCCCCCTGCAGTTTCTCAAAGTTTCGATGAGATCATCCTCCCATGTTTCTGATGTCATCTCTATGAAGATGGAAACTACGGCTAAGCACCTGTGGCGGTTCCACTGGTGCAGCTGCTCAACAAAGATCTGGGCAGCAATGAGACAGTCTTCTACGATGCTGGTTAAGATGCCTAGATGGCCGCAGTTACAATGCATCCAATGACACATTCATTAGCGTGTAATCAGGGCAGTTACAAACCCTCGCATTCTGCAGAGTTGTGCTTTGTTAAAGTGATTCTAACTGATGGATCTTTTCAAATCTCAAGTAAATATTGCGGGGCCTGGTTCCCGAGGCAGCTCACTGGCAGCATTCTAGCGATGCAATCGGACTTGGACATTTTTGGCCAATCGGATCTCAAGGCAATAACAGAAACCGAATGATTTCGCAGCTTGGTCTTTTGGATGAAATGGAGGGATGAAGCCATTGTGGACCAATGGGCAAATTTCTTCCCACCATTCTGATTGAGCTCATGTAGTTGAGCCTTCTGAAATTGCCCTTCATCTTGCCAGACATTGTCTCTCCTCATCGCTGGTCTTCTAAATTACCCAAGGAGTTCCCTTCATTCGATTTTTAGAGATCAGGAGCCATATAGATATTAGTGACAAACCTTTCTCAAAACTGGGTCTAACAGGATCTCGATGACAGGTGGTGATTTGTTTTTGTTGTTAGACTCCCTCTCCGCCATGCCATGCTCGAACGGTGTCTCTTGTCTGATCTGCAGGGGAGGATAATAAAGACATTGACCACTTGTTTTTTCAGTGTGTTAGTGCTGCTTGATGTCTCTCATGCGGAGACCAGTTTTGGAGAGAAAAACTTGGGCTCGTGACATACCATTCTAAGAAAGAGAGAACCAACTCGTTTGCAATGCTTTGGGCCACCATTTTAAGGAAGAGAGAGTCAACTCGTTTGCAATGCTTTGGGCCATCTGCCTCGCCAAGTATGCTTTGATATTTCAGGAAGAAAGATGTTATATTGGAAATACAAGTACATGATTGTTCTTTAATTGAGGTCAATATATATAATGTAATTGCTGTTAATAAATGAAGTTTCTAAATGAGGACCTATCCAAGGTGTATATTCCTCTGTCTCAAAAAAGAAAAACATTTACAAGTTCAAGAGGAACCTTGGCATCATGGTGAAAGTTGTTGTTTGACAAGATGTCCCGTATTCAAGTCATGGAAACAACATATAGCAAAATGCAAGGTAAGGCTGCATGGTACAATAACAACAAAGCCTTTTCCCATATTAGGCATGGTCGGTTACATGGATTCTTTGCCTCCATTCAGATCTATCTTGGGACATTCTCGAGCTTAGATCCAAATAACTAAAATCCCTTCGGATAGTCTCATTCTAATACTTCTTGGTCCTTCCTCGCCCTCTCTTGGCCAGCTCAACATCCTAAATCATCTTCTAACCGGCGCATCAGCCAACCTCCCTTGCAAGTGGTCAAACCATCTTAAGCAGTTTTCTTTCATCTTATCATCTATTGGAGCGACACCAATTTTCCTTGCAATCACATCATTTCGAATTCGATATTTTCATGTATGACCAAACATCCACCTTAGCATTTCATTTCTGCTATTGTCCTTCTCTGCACATGTCTATGGTTCACAGGTCAGCATTCAACTATAGAGCACAGCAGGTCTCACGGCTACTTTGTAATACTTTCCTTTGATTTTCAAAGTAATTTTCTTATCATATAGAACAGTAGAGGCTCCTCTCCACTTTAACCAGCCTGCATTTATTATATGTGTAACATCCTCTTTCAATTTCCCCATGTTGCAAAATAGACCCCAAGTACCTAAAAGAATCTTTCTTCTGAATGGTATTGTCTCCAATCTTCACTTCGATTCCTTCACCACTGTTTCCATCAAATGTGCACTCCATATATTCAGTATTAGCCCTACTTATACGAAATCTTTTAGTCACCAAGGCATGCCTCCAAACATCAAGCTTCGCACTTATTCCATCTTTAGTCTCATCAATCAACCCAATACCATCGGTAAACAACATACACCAAGATATCTCATCCTAAATGTGACTAGTAAACTCGTCCAAAATCAATGTAAAAAGGAATGAATTCAAAGATGAACCTTGGTACAGACCGATGTTGAAGGTAAGGTTGCATGGTGTGCCCACAAAAATCCAAACTTTCAAAAACCTCATACATAGAGGGAATGGTGTGCACTACGTTGTCTAAATTTTAATAAATAAATCCATCAATTTAAGAGGTGGAAGATTGTAATAGTGAGTGTTTTTAGTGCAAGGATTAGTAGCACTGGGCAAGAGATTGTAAGGATCTTGTATGTTGTCTGCTTTGTTGTGGAGTTGATCACTATCATGCCTCCTAATTTGCATGCAGAGTTGGCGATTGGAGGCTCGAACTAATCTATGTTAGGGGTCTTGGCAATTGTTTGGGTGGAAATCTCGTGATTTATTTCCAGGCTCCTGCTCAAGGGCATTAGGCGAGAGATTGTAGGGACCTTGTCTGTGGCTTTCTTTGTCATGGAATTAGCCACCAACATGCCTCTTGTATGTCGGCATGCACCAGTGGTGATTGCAATCCCTCGAACTAATCATGTCAGGGGTTGTAGTGATTGGTGGAGGAAGGCTTACAAGTTGTTTATGGTTAAATCTTGTTGTAGGAATTGATGGTAGTGCCATTGTTGCTGAATGAGGTCTAGTGAGTCTTGATAGAAGACCTTATGTCCTAAGGAGGGAGTCTGACATCTCTCTGATCTCACTGTGCATCATGTTGCTTAGAAGGATTGGACCAACAGAAGGGGAGCTGGTGTGCAGGGAGGTTTTAACCTTCTTAAAAGAGAGAAGCATATCATGGCAACGTCTGAGTTGATCGACGAGAAGCTCGGGTTGGTTGATACTGAATGCTCGTAGAATTGACGGACACCCCTTCAGGATTGCGGCTCCGTACAGCAGTAGAACAACTAGTAATTTTTTTGGTAAGTTACAAGCGGTCATCTCACTAAGGTTGTTCAAAGGTGACATCTCTAACGTCCCAATGATTGGGGTGGTAGTCAGATGTGAATTCATAATAAAGGCCATTAAGGCGACGACATAGGCAAGTTTATGATGGCAAGACATGGACAACAATGGTGGGTGACTGGTAAGGTAGTTGGAGGCTATGGGGTGGATGTGGCATTAGGTAGAGACATGGAGGCAAAGGGTGGGTGGAGAAGCAATGATATTGGGTTGTTGATTGACCTCGACGAGGAGGGATTATCAATGGTGGGTAGCTCGAGGAGGTAAGACTATGGCTCAGGCATATCACTTGTAATGGAGGTTATAGATGGTGCAAAAGTCAGAGATGCTAGATTTGAAGGAAGCATGACAGCCTTGGAAGAAGGGAGGCCGAGTGTCAATCCTCAAGAATGGAAATACGTCATATCATGCTTTTAGATGGGGAAAGGTCAGCTAGGGATGGTGGGGATGGTAGTGGGAGGTTACTTGAGGAAGCTCGATTTCTAACCTATTCAATGGAGGCTTGGTGGCAAGGTCTTCTGATAAAGATTTGAAAGATGTTGAGGGAGGTGGTTAGGTGGATGACCCAATTTCAAATCTGACATAACAGAAAGCCCGCAAACCAAGCTGAGCAACACGGTCAACATGTCTAGGGTGTAGGTCCCTTTTGAAGGTGAGAATCTCGAAGGGGGAGGTCAGATTCCAATGTTCCCTTAAAGGTCAAGTGGAGGATTTAAGTGCCAAGTCATGGAGGTATTGAGGGTTCAAGTCCTGCTCATTCCCAGTTTCAATCAATTATCCTCCTTTGGTGCACATCCTGATGGGGACTTAGAGTGCCTATTTCTGCAAACTTTGTTTATGCAACTCGACATGAGTAATGGTGAACTGGCAGTGGTGAGGAGGTCAGAGGGGACAAAGTCATTGATCGTCGATTAGGCTCAGGTCATGATAGATGTTTCGAAGGTGGGTGCTTAAGTGCAATGAAGCAGGGGGTAAGGTTGGGTGGAGAAGTACATGAGGATTCGAGGGAAAAGGTTTTCACATGGCTCGAGGATGTTAGGGGGCTGTCATGAGAAATTAATGCAGTTTAGGACCAAGCCGAGGGGCCAAATAATAATTTTCATGATTAAAATAAGTCCCAAGGGTCTCAATGTAATTTGCTTTTATTCTCTTATGTATTTTTCTTAATTGGGTAATGAGTATGAGGTTTTAGAAATGCCTTCCCAATGTTACAAAAGGATGGATTGCAAGGGACGGTAGACTGTGGAGAAAAGGAACACTATGCAAGCCCCCACGTCTATGCCCCCCCCCAACCCACCCCTGACTCTTCTTCCCCCGCCTTCTCCTCATCTCCCTTCAACCCTAAACCCACACAACCACCACCCCTCTCGACACCAACCCCTCGCCTCCTCCACCCTCCAACCACTCGCCCAGTGCATCCACTCCATCTTCATCCTCAACTACTGTCACCACCAGCCCAAACATCGCCACCTTGACTAGCTATCCATCTTTGCCCCACAACATATTACCACCCTCTCTCCTTCCAAACATTGCAATACTTCCCCAAATCCCCCCACCCAGTTTCACCAACAAATGCCACCGCCCCACCAACATCGAGTGTCGGACCAATGGCTGCTAAGCCCAACCGCAGTCGTACAACCCCCTCCCATGGTGCAATCTCCTCTCCCCATGTTTCTTTTGAGTGTTGTGTTTGCTTTATTTTTTTTATTTGTTTAATTGGATTCCAGTATGGTAGTTCTGAGACTGCTACATTTTCTCTTCATAATAATGTTTATTCTTTGATCTCGGTCCTACATATATTTTAATAATTGATTCGGTGATCGTTTCAAGTAAAAGAAAATCAATTCGGATTCATACTAGGTCGCTCAACTATTGAAGCTATCTATTTGCTGAGAACAATAGAGATTTATAGAGCTAAAAGGAAGAACCTCCGTATGATTTTTATTGATTTGGAGAAGGCTTATGATTCTGTCCCACGAGAGATATTGTGGAGAGTTTCTGAGAAAAGACAAGTACATGTACTATATATTAACCTCATCAAAGATATGTATAATAAGGCTCCATCTTATGTAAGGATATAATCTGGGAAGACTGACTATTTTGACATCAACATTGGTCTGTATCAAAGTTCAACTTTGAGTCCATTCCTTTTTACTTTGATTATGGACGAGTTGACAAGTCACATTCAGGATGAGATACTTGGTGTATGTTATTCGTTGATGATATGGTGTCGATTGATGAGACTAGAGATGGAGTAAATGAGAAGCTTGAGGTCTGGAAACATGCATTGGAGACTAAAGGATTTCGTATAAGTAGGTCTAAGACTGAATATAGAGTATACTTTTGATGAAAGCAATGGTGAAGGAATCGAGGTGGAGATTGATGACGATAACATTCAGACGAAAGATTCTTTTAGATACTTGGGGTATATTTTGCAACATGATGGGGAATTTTTTTTTGAGGCTCAACATGATGGGGAAATTGATGGATATCAAGCTTTTAAATCTCGATTTTGATATTGTTTTGAGATGCTGAAAAAACGAAACAATTTCGAAATTTCGACGAAATTTCATCAATTTTGGCCAAAATCGGCCTAGATTCGTGAAGGAAGGGTATATATCGAGATTTCGATTTTAGTTTCGGTATGGTGTCGAAACCGAAATTTCGGCAAAATTTCGTGAAATCCGAAACACTGATGGCGATGTTACTAATAGAATAAATGTAGGTTGGCTAAAATGGAAAGGAGCTTCTACTGTTCTCTGTGATAAGAAAATTCCTTTGAAAATCGAAGGAAAGTTTTACAAAGCAGCCGTGAGACCTGTTATGCTCTATGGATATAAATGTTGGCATGTAAACCATAAACATGTGCAGAGAATGGCAGTAGCAGAAATGAAAATGCTAAGGTGGATGTGTGGACACAGACACGTAAACATCAGATTCAGAATGATGCAATCAAAAGGAAATTTGGTATAGCTCCGATCAAGGATAAGATGCGAGAAAATCACTTAAGGTGGTTTAGCCATTTGCAAAGGAGGTCAGCTGATGCACCAGTGAGGAGATGCGAGTTTTGGGATCTTAAACCGGCTAAGAGAGGACGAGGAAGGCCCAAGAAGTGTTGGAATGAGATTATATGAAGGGGTCTTAATTTTTTGGATCTAAAATCGACAATGACCGAAGATAGATCTGAATGGAAGCAAATAACACGTAGTCGATCCTACTTAATGTGGGAAAAGGCTTTGTAGTTGCTGACCTGGTGATTGTTTCAATTCTATAGTTGTCTCCATTTTGGTTGCATTCTTAATTTGCATTTCATATTTTCTTTCCTTGTATGTTCCACGGTAGTATCACATCATTTAAGATTGATTATTCAACATTGTTCATCTAGCCTGATTCAAAGGTCAACAAGGGACCTAGAAGCTTCCCATAATCATTAGGGAGGGTGGTGAACTATGGATCCGTATGATGATAATATGATATTGGTTGGATTTCAAGAGAGTTTTTAGAATTGGACAACATCCATGTGATGGCTCTAAAAAGTTCAAGTTTTCCCTCGATCTCTCTTTTTTGTATATGATGGATAGTGTCTATGTATACTTCGTCTTCCCCTGTTTTGATGATTCCCTTGGTTATGCGCTTATTGCTTATTTGGAATCGCACACACCTAACTGTGACATTGAATGAAAAATGCCCTTTAGTTTTTTGTTTTCAGATTAAATTCATGTTGGCTTCATCGGGAAGCTCATGTAGATTAATGCATCAGCTCAAAAAGCACAAGTTGCATTGGAATCGAGAAGTAGAGTGGGAAAGTGAGTTCATAATTACATACAATTAGTCAACTATAGCGGTTGTAATTCATCCACTCTATCAACCTGCCTATTCCTTAGGAAGAGCAAACTAATGGTCCTTCGCTTGCTTCACTGGCTCCATCTGACAACTCTACCCATGTGAGATTCACCTCTACCCTGACATCTTTAGTCCTTCCACGTAAAATGAAGAGAGGGTCAACCGACTCCACCTCTACCCACACAAGGAGCAACAATTATCACTACCTGAAATAATTCTAGACCATCTCTCTTTTATCAAAAATCTCATGCGTGACAGTAGCCAGCGGAATATTCTGACCCACAATGGAAAACGCATGTCCCAAATGAACTGGCAATCACAACCATCTCTCCAGAAGTGGGTATTGAGAGAGCAATCAAAGCTGGATACACATTTCTCACTGAGAACTCACGCTCTCACCACTTTCAGTGATCCCAACACATCGTAGGACCCTTAATGGTGTCTAGGAGCATCATGAGCTGTATAAAATCAAGAAGTCTTTGCTCTAAAATGATGAGTAGGACAGAACCGAGCACTGTCAACCCAGGCTTTTGATACTGCCATGCATCTGTCCAACGATAAAGCAAACAAGCGTAGAAATCTCTCTGAGAGGGGCCCTCAATTTATCCAGTCATCAATCCATAAGGTAAAGGAGCAACTATTTTCCAATACTAGGCCCATCTGAATAGAGAGCTCATACAAGAGAACAAATCCCCTTCTAAAATGTGGATGCGAGATGCTGTTAACGGGGCACAGGGGAATGCTGGATGTGAATTTCGTTGATGCCACGACCAACCTACAAACCAGATCTTCACTGCTTCCCTAAATCCTCACCATCTACTTCAACATGAGAACGCAATTCATTGTCTCAAGTCTGAGAACACTCGCCCCCCCTTCTCCAGTCGAGAGTGCGATCGAGTCCCAGTCCACTTAAATAAACTCCCCTAGATTTCCTGTTGGATGTACTCCAAAAAAAAAACCTCAGCATTATCATTTCTAACCAATAATGAACGACAAGAAGTAAAAGTGTAGAAAACATGGAAATATAGGAATAGCCCATAACCACTCTAACAAGTACCAGACATCCTCCCCTAACGAGCATGAGGCCTCCCACCCATACAGCTTCAGTTCCAACTTCCAACTTCTCTTTGACAAGGAGCCAATCTGCTATATGGAGCCGACCATTGGAGAGCGAAAAGCCCCAAGTATTGAATTGGCAGCGAACCATGAGCAATGCCTAGAACTGTGCAAGCAATATTATCCTCCTCAAAAAGACCAAACGGGACAAAAGTATATATTTTACAATTGATCACTATCTCATTAAAAATATTCAAAATCGAAACCATCCCTTTTGCCTTGTTCTCATCCCCTTCAATGAAGAAGATAGTATCATCTGCTTACTGAATGATGAGGATGAAAATGTCTCCAAGCAAGTAGCTTGCAATAAACTAATGTCATAACTACACCATAATTGCACGAACATCTGCTGCCAACACAGAGAACCATGGGGCTAAAATGCACCCCTCTAAAAAACATCAAGTTGGAGCTAGAAGAAACCTCCCTCAGGATATCCATTCGCCAAAATCGAATAGGATGTCACGGTGACACACCTCTTCTTCCACGAGATCAAGATATTTGTGTACCCTAGACTAGCCAAAACAGTGCACATCAAGTACTAATCCACACTATCCTATGCTTTGGAGAAGTCAAGCAAACCTCCACGATGTCTTTGTTTCCAATCTGCCACAATCTCCATTGCCATCAACGGACTATCTATCATGGAAGGCCATTTCGATATCGTGTCAATACGATATTTCGACGATATATTGGTGATATATCGCACATATCAACACACTTTTGTTAAGGAAGGCCCAAAAAGGAGGATATATCGCCATATCAATACCAATATCGGTCTCATCTCGATATCGATATATCGCCGATATATCGTGATATTTCCTTCCATGCTATGTATAATTTGTCTCCTCGGGTTACATGTAAGATTGCACTTGTGAAATGAAGCCATTCATGACCACCCTAAGTTGTAAGCCAGTTATTGGTCACGAGCAATGGGCTGAAAATCAAACCCCCCCCCACAAGACCTCCTTCGTCGGAAGCAGGAATAGAAGTAATCTAATAACTCTATCAAAATCAGTGTTTCCCTGTGCAAATTCTTCCATCAATTCCATGACATCCTCAAACACCACATCCTGGAACTTGCAAAGAAAAAGAGATTGGGAACTTATTATAACACATTTATCTCATGAAACCTCCCAAAAAAAGATATACACGTTAACTCCTAACATGATTCAGCCCCAAAGGTTAGTGTGAGCTTTTCTTGTTGGTAGGTTTGCATAATCTGTGTGAACATATGACAGCTTCCATATCCGACCTTTTCAAATCTGAGCTTATAGCAACCATGGCTATGATTCTGAGGCTGGAAAGACAACCTCAGCCAGCCATTTAAAAGTATCCAAGTGCTTAAAAATATTTACATTTTAAGTGTTTTCATCGCCACTCACACATTGGTAATGAGAACCCATTTTCTTACTTATACTCGATCTGTAAGAAAAAAAATGAAGGAATAACTAAGCTCTATATACATGCATTCTGCTTTTGTGTCAGTGCTAGCAGTCCACAACGTATAATTCCCATCTAATTACGAGAAAGAAGTCGTTGACAGTGAAAACTGACATGTAGTTGCTCTCCTATTAAGAGATCTATCATAGTAATTTCACACAGAAATTTCTAGCAAAAACGTGTCATTTTCAGGATTTTCCCAAAAAGTATCATAAGATAAAAAGTAATGAAATGAAAAATCCAACACATTTTCATTGGTTAAATCCGTTGCAGCCATTTGCAATGACAGGTATTAGTGACTGTAATTTAAGCGAAACAAATAAAAATACATGTTATTTAAACTCTAAAACTCCAATAATATATCAATCAGAAGAAGAATTAGAAAGAGAAATCAGTCGCTATTCTTACACTCCAACAGAAATGCAATAACATGCATATCAACAACAATTGAGGTTTATCAAAAAAAAACATTGCCATTTTGAAATAAGCTCAGATCATATAGCATAGAAGAACAATGTGATAGCATCTGTAAAGTATTGCAGAATCAAAATTAAGTTTAAGCTGGAAAAAGGAATATAAAGTGTATACCTCATCCTCGCTGTACCCTTGGCCACACTTGGGAGTAAACAGCATATCACCAGTGGCGAGCTCGAAAGCAATGCATGCAAACGACCACATATCAACAGAAAAAGAATATCCCGAACAAAGAATAGCTTCCGGAGATCTATACTGCCTTGTTTGTATGTCATTTGTAAAAGGATCATTAGCCCAACAAGCATTCCCAAAATCTACAATTCGGCATGCCAAGTCAATCCCTTCCAAGTTCCTTGCCTCTTCTGGAACTCCTCCCATTGAGTCTCTCCTCATTGAGATCCTAGCTACCGCTTTCCTAGCTCTTCTCTTTAATTTCTTCTCAATAGTACTAGAAATTCCAATATTGAGGCTACCCTCAGTCCTCTCAAGAATAGGAGTAAATCCAGATCGCACGGGATCCTTAGCAGGATCAATAGTGGAGACGAGAAGCACGTTTTCAGGTTTCAGATCAGTGTGTATAATACCAAGCTCTCTATGCAGGTAATCAAGACCCACCAATATAGATCTGCACACCTCCCTGACTTTATTCAACCCAATTCCCTTATATCTGTTATAGCGGATCAGCCGCAACAAGCTATCCCCGAGGAATTCCAAAACCAGGCAAATATGCTGCCCATTCGGGCCAGCATGCTTGAACTCATCGACTAATCTAACAACACATTTTGAATTCGACGGATCCCCTTCGGCGATAGCAGACAGAACCTTGATCTCATGAAGCGCTGCCTCCGCAAATTCAACAGCACTCTTTTGTATCTTCAAGGCAACAAACCTCTGGAAAGATTCAGCAAATACCAAATAGTCAAGCATCGAACTTCGACGGTTTACACAGACAAAGAGATGGAGAATAAAATACTACAATGGGAGAAATCCATAAAGATCTTCTTGTTTCCTTTATTAGTAAGAGAAAACACCAGCGAGGATAGAACTTATCAAAAACATCACGAAAGCTGCAAAAAGAAATCTTTTTTCGGTAAAGACACCAACTTTAATGGCAGAAACCGCAAGCAAAAATGTTTAAAGTGGAGTTCCCACTTCGCAAAAACATCCGGCAGCGAGCCCACATAAAAGACGATCGAAAAACCGGTAAAACAACAAATCAGATGATCGGATCCGGAACTCCGGCGAAAGGTGGAGATAGAATGGTCGGTGGGACGAGATGGAATTGGCGTGGTTACTTGGGATCGGGTGTCGTAGGCGAGCCAGACGGTAGAGAAGTGACCCCAGCCGAGCTTGCGCTGGGCGACGTAGCAGCCGCCCTTGAAGTGGTCGCCGACGCGCACGGCGTGATAACCGCCCTTCCGGTACGCGTCAACGCCTTCGTCCTCGGCTTCGCTCCCCGACGACGACGAGCACGACATCGAGGAGGTCTTCGTCTCCAACGATCTGCGAAGGAAATGGAGTGCGCTCGCTCGATCGATATGGATTGCCAATTGATCTCGGGGGAGGGAGTGAGTGAGCAATTGATTGGAATTTGGAGGGGAAGACCTCAGAGAGAGAGAGCGAGAGGAGAAATTCCGCTGGTGGCTCCCCCTTTCTCTCTCTCTCCCTCCTGTTATTTTCCAGATTGGTCGCACGTCCTTGGAATTTTTGGGTGGGGCACGGCGCTCCACAGAACGGGGTATTTTGCGCCTAGGCCTGTATTACTTTTGAAGTTGAAATATAATCCAGTTATTTGGAGAAATCAAGACCTCAAGATGGGGGTGAACCATTTCTAATCAAGGTTTTAAATACCGGATTGGACATTGAACAGGTCAGTTTTTGGTTTGGTCCAACTGGATTGAACCGTCGATCCAAACCGGTCGGACCAGTGATGACGTCAGCATGACGTCAGCATTCTTATCGACTCGAAAAAAATCGGACCGAGCTTAATTTACTGGTCAGACCGATCGAACCAGTTTTTCGAACCAATAAAACCGGATATATATATATATGAGGATGGGGAGCTTGCACCAAGGTGCATGTAACTTTGCATGCACCCGCGCTTATATCTTCGATATTTTTTTATTTTTTTTGAAAAATACCATCATGTATATTCATCCATATATCCCTCCAATATTTCATTCGAATTTCGTCAGAAACAGAGACTCCTATGACCTCCATCCAGAACAGGTAATTTTAACGGTCTTAGAATTGTTGTAATTGACATGTTCTAGATGGAGGTCATATGAGTCTCTGTTTCTGACGAAATTCGAATGACATATTGGAGGGATATATGGATGAATATACATGGTGGTATTTTTCAAAAAAGTAAAAAAACGTGGAAGATATAAGCGTCGGTGCATGTAAAGTTACATGCACCTTGGTGCAAGCTCCCCATCCTCTATATATATATATATAGAGAGAGAGAGAGAGAGAAGTGATCCTATGAGAGCAAAAAGTTGTGAGAGCATGAGAGGGATGATTATGGACCACATGATTCACCCAGGAGAGAGAAGACCATGAGAGAGAAAATAGAATCATGTGGTCCAGAATCATTCCTCTCATGCTCTCACAATTTTTTGCTCTCATAGGATCACTCCTCTATATATATATATATATATATATATATATATATATATATGTATGTATGTATCTATGTATGTATGTATGTATGTATGTATGTATGTATGTATGTATGTATGCATTTTATGTATCAATGAAATAATCGTTAAAAATTTCAAATCTTCAAATAGAATAACATGATTGCCTATTTCAAGTAAAACTCTACAAAGTTAGTTGCATTTTCTAGAATTATATATGAATATAATATTGTAATCATTTATTTATAGTTGTTTCAAGAAAATTACTCTAAGAAAGTATTTACATAGCGTATATTCCAAAAAAGAGAGGGGCATACTATATCGCAGAAGTTAAGGACATACATGATAAAAACCCCATTATTCCATTATTTAAACCTTTATTTTTTAAAAATTACCGAATCATCAAAACTGTGTCAATCCAGGTCAACCCGATTCGGCCATCCGAGTCAACCCGATCCGACCACCGGTCGGACCCAGGTTTTTATTTTTAAATTTTTTTAAAATTATTTACAAAGAATCGGTCGAACCGACCGGGTCGGGGCATGTTTCCGGTTCGACCAGTCCGACCGGCCGCTCCGGTCCGATTTTTTAAACCATGTTTCTAATGCAAAAATGGTTGTATGGATGATCATGCTCCTCACCAAAGGTAGATGGAAAACTATTTGCACTAACTTCAGTATTAATGCAGAATTCTCATTTATAAAGGCTTCAGTTAAAGATGTTGATGGTTTTATCTATGGGAAATCTGTTAACTAGGAGGTGGGGAGGGTTTGTTGTTCCGACACACAAAATTCAATGTGGAAGCGGAACTCTAGAAGCGCTTCCCTCTAGCTTTCAATCTGGCAAATAGTAAAGCCACCACCTTCAGAGATGCTCTAAGAACAGAAGTGCATCTTTCAGTTGGGTGAAGGTACTTAGAAATATAGTATCTACACTTGATCCTTCTCAAGCCAATGACTTCCTTGAGACTTACAAGAACATTAACTTGTGAGTAGGCCCTTGCTCCTTTGTGTTCCTTGATGAGCCAAAGTTCAAGGTTAGGGATTGTTATAGGGATCTTATCTTTGGGGTATTAAAAATATCATCTACAAGGAAATTTGAAACCCTGGAATACCACCTAAAGTACTCTACTTTTCTTGGGTCTTCTTTAAAGAATAACCCATTGTCCATGAGATGCTTAAAAGGAGGGATTGTGATCTGGCCTCCATTTGTTATTTATGTCTTGATGGTTACAAATATGTAAAATCACTTCGTTATGGAATGAGTATTCTTCAACGTCATGAATTTGAATAACATTAATGCAGCGGCATGGATCTGCAACCTTTTATGCATTATAATGTACTTATCGTCCCAGTGATTTGAATCTTTGTCCGACCTAGGCTCCCAATGCCCTCAGTACTATTAATTTCTTTGACAAGAGAAATGCAGAAGACGTTGGGATGACATTTCTCTCCTAAGTATTGTTATTTTAAATTTAGCTCAAGATTTTCAATCAAAGTTTAATGCTAATCTATGATATTTTATTTTCATATTTAGGACTCTCCAACAAATTGAGATCCATGAATTTGCAAGGCTAGCAGTGAAAAGATGGGATAATTGTGTTGTTGCTTGCTACATGGTTATGCTATTGTCCTCTTTCGAGGCTTTGTTGGTAGTTTTTTTGGGACCCTTTATTTTTCGTGTTTTTGGTTGATTTCCCTATGTTTGTTAGGGAGTTGAGGTTAGACCCTCAACTTTTGTATAGTGTTTAGAACTTCTACCATGCAATGATATTGGGTGGTTGAGTCTTTGGCCTCCTAGATGTATCCTTAAGCTCTTTTACCTAATTAGCTTCTGCTTGCATAAAAAATTCATTATTGAAGATTCAAATCTTTTTATTTGAAAAATTGTAATAATAACTTGTAGCAAACTTGATTGGCTTGATATTGTTACATAATCTTAAAAACCCCAAACTTGAGAAGGTGGTTGGTTGCGGTGATGACCATGGTTGGCAAGATGGAGCAATGCATGCATTAGAGTAGAGAGTCGATGCTCAGGTTGTTAGACTAGATGTTGCTAGACAATAGGATTCCATAACCTCTGTGAAGGACGATTCAATCTATAGATTAACCACTAGTCCAAGCGCGGAGATGTGAATGAAGGATGCCATCTACAATAGTCGGTATATTTTTGTTTCTTATTGCAATGGTGAGATTCTGACATGGAGACAAATGGTGAGGTTGAGAGGTGCCTTGAGAATAGGGGCTTCTGAGGATGCTGGGAGGGGACGATTTTTAAATGACCATCCCCTTTTAGAGGGGACGGTTCGATGATGATTGGCTCCACTGTCACGCATGCTCCACATTAGAAGGGATGTTTGTCATAGTTGCCTCCTATTAAATTCTAGGAAGAGACGGCCAGCGTGAGCACGATCGGGGACTGCCATAACTGTCCCTTGTGAATCTGTGTACGCATCACCATTGATTGCTTTACTTGGAGATATTTTGTTCAAATGAGACGGCCACAGTCATCCCATATACGTCATATAGGAGAGGGACATCTATTGGACGTCCCTTTTTGGTTCAGTGGTGCAAAATCCAGGTATATTTAAGGCTCAGATGGGACGGTCATAAGTCAACCATCCTCGATCGATGTCCGTCCCTTATGGTGCTTTGCACAAACTTGGTCAGGCTCTCCTCATTCACTTTACCTGACCCTAACCTCCTTCAACCTCTGCTGCCATCTCCTCATCCCCTCCTCCTCTGCGGTTGGTGCTCCTCCCAATGCCCCTTCACTGCCCTGGTACCCCTCCATCACCCCTAGTGCTCCTCCTTCATCCCATCCCCGCTCCTCTTAGGTGCTCCCCTTCCACAATTGTTCCTCTTCCATGGAATTCCTCCGTTATTGTTGCTTGAATACCGTTGACATGCCTTCTTCATTCTCCTACGGATACACTTATCATTTCCATGCAATTTTGATGATTAAAAGAAAGATTAGTATAAGTTCGATGTAAATGTAGAGTTTAGTATATGTTTGTAACTAGTGATGAGTAAAAGTGTGTAGTGATAATATAAGTTTGATTGTATAGTCACTAAAGTTTGATGTAATTCTAATGATAACAGTAATTATTAGCTAGTAATGCAAATGTATTGATTATTATAAGTTAGAAATAATTATTTGATCTAATGATGCAAATATTTTGATTGGTATAAGTTAGGAATAATTACAATGAGTGGGTAATATAAGTTTGTTTTAAACTTGAAGATTAGTATAAGTTAGGACATTTACTATTGATTATTATAATTTTGATGCAAGTTATAAGTTTCAGAAGACAAGGTTAGAAACAAAAATGTTACTTCGTTATCAAATGACAAAAGTCTCATCAGTAGCCTTGATGTAGGGAAACCAAGATAAATTAAATAATGACTAAAGTGCACTTAGAATATATGCTTTAATAGTATTCTTTGAAAATCAATAGATGTGTGAATAGGATGTACGACTAAATGGTGAATGAGGTACATGATAAATGTGAGATTACCGAGATTGAGTATTGATCAATTGATTGGAATCAACTAATGAGAAGAAGGGAAAGTATGGATGGAAGAAAAGTCTCATCATTTGATTGTTAGAAATGAACTTATTAGTTGTGGAATTGATCATTACTTTGATCCTCTCAATCTTTTAAGAGCGACTAGACATGCAAAACTGTTGATGTATCTATTACTTTCTATGGTACAGGAAAATGGACAAGAGTATGGTAAATAAAAGATTTGATAATTACTCGACTTATAAGAAAGGAGTCAATGAGCTTTTAGATTGGGTGTTTTGCTTTGGATTACTATACAATATTGTTGGAGGTGAAGGAAATAAGATAGAATGTCCATGTGTAAGATGTAAGAACACTTGGACTAATAATCAAAGAGGAGTTTACGAGCAACTTATACTAGATGAGATTTTGTTACATTACACAAATTGGACATACCATGGTGAAGGTCTTCATCATGTTCCAGAACAAAAATAATTATGTAACTTATGGTGAAGATCTAATGCAGACAGATCTTGGTGGGGAGATATTAGAAATTTAGATTATATTCGAAGGCTTATTTGATATGAAAGTACAAAATCGGTTCAAAATGATTTTCATGAAAATATAACATATGTAGAAACTTGTCTAGATATGATAGTTGAAATGTCTCGTCTAAGATTTCTATTAGTGTTGTTTAAGATAAAAGTGAAGAATTGTTGTACAATAGTGATGATATTTGATGTTTTACATTTAATTTGAAGGATATTAAATAATCATGACAACCTTTCAAAAGATTGCAAGGATGCAAAATCACGGTTCCTATCTCTTGGATTAAATTATGAGATAATTGATGCATGTCCAAATGATTGTATTTTATATTAGAAGGAAAACTTAACATTAGATAATTATCCAGAATGTAATGCTTCTAAATTTAAGAATAATAATGTATCAAGGCGGAAAAAAAGCTGAGAAGATTTTACGGTTCTTCCCTCTCATACCTTTGTTGCAACATTTTTATTCATCTATAAGAACAATTACATTGATGATATGGCATGGTAACGTCAAAAAGAAAGATATAAATGGTCTTCATAGGCATCCATAAGATTCGGAGGAGTGGAAAAAATTAGATGAAAGATATCATGCGTTTGCCGAGGAAGTTATAAACATTAGATTAGGTCTTGCTTCCGATAATTTTAATCCATTCAAAAATATAAGTACAAAGTGCTCTATTTACCTTGTAATACTAGTTACATATACCATGCCACCTTGGATGTTGATGAATCCATCATTTATGATGATATCCTTATTAATACTCGAGCCAAAAGGGGCAGAAAATACAATAAATGTTTACATGCAGCCATTGATAGAAGAACTTAAAATCTTATGAAGTACTAGTGTCCAGACTTATGATGTAGTCAAGAAAGATTTTTTTACTATGTATGCCTCTTTATTGTGGACCATTTTGGGTAAAATATTTAAGAAGAAGTTAGCCGGAGGTTAGTGAAAATAAAGTATCTTCTTTTGAGAATTACTGCACCGGCAGACCACATATTTATCATAATCTAGATGTAATGCATATAGATAAGAATGTTATGGAAACTATACTTGGAATATCAAAACTCTTAAGCAATGCAAAGGGTCGTCTGTAAGAAAGATGTGATTTGGTACCATTTGAAATTCTGCAATAGTGACATCCGTTGAGTCAGATAATTCTAGAGTTATATTACCTGGAGCAATTTATACATTATCTAATGATAAGCGGGATAGAATACTTCGTTTTCTCAAAAGCATTGAAGTATCAAATGAGTTCTCTTCTCAACTTAGCAAGTGCATAAATGAGGCAGAATGAAGATAACTGTTTGAAAAGTCATGATTGTCATGTACTTATGCAAGTAAATTTTTTCTTAGCAATTAGAAGAGTTTTTCATTACGATATGATGCAACCGTTAATTGAACTTAGTCAGTTTTTTAAAGTGTTATGTTCAAAAACTATGGATCCGAAAATATTATATCAATTAGAAATGTATGTTGTCATAACTTTATGTAAGTTGGAACACATATTTCTCCCTTTATTTTCCGATATAATGATACATTTGATTGTACACCTTGTAAACGAGGCACGAATATGTGGACATGTTCAATATCGGTGGATGTATCCGATTTAATGCTACTTACGAAAGTTAAAGATTATGGTTTTTAATAAAGCTGCATCGGAAGGTTATATTGCCGAGGGATATTTATGTGAAGATGCAGTATATTTTGTGATGTGTATATGGATGATGGAAATCGTATGAGATTTGATAGATTTGAACAAAATTATGGTAGTGATGTGTCAAATGAAGATTCGAATATACTTTGGATATTTCAACAAAATGGAAGAGTGATACTTAAAAGTATCTGCCATTCATTTTCAGATAAAGAAAGTGATCTTATTCATTACTATATTCTAATGTAATTAGATGAAGTCGATTATTTTTCTAACAATACATTTCAAGTAGTTCTAAATAAATAAGGCTTCCTTATATGGCTCAAAGATAGTGAAATGGTTGAAAGAAACATGTAATGATCGTTGAAGTACGAATCTTGATTTTCTTAAACAAAGTCCTTATTCACAGGTTGTTTCTCGTTTTGTTTATATCGTAAATGGATTTAAATTCCAAAAAAAGACAGTCGATGAAAATAAGACAACATAACTTTATGGAGTGATAGTAAAAGCGGAGCGCTCCTATTATATAGACGGATATTACAGTGAGATTGTTGATATATTAGATATCAGTTTTGCATATGAATCAAGGTGTGTTATATTTTAGTGTATTTGGTTTGATATAGGCCGTGAAGGTGTCGGATTCAAGAAAGAGAAAATGATTTTCTCTCATTATAACAAATAGATCGGTTGTAAACAAATGAACCATTCGCTCTTCCAAGTCAGGTAGAGCATGTGTTTTACGTCCCGGACAACTCTATCAACAGATGGATTATTCCTATGAACAATACTTAGAGATTTTTTTATGTAAATGAAGATCAATAATCATTGGACAATGACAATACATATCGGAATTCTTCCAATTAGAATATATCTTCTGTACTTGATAGTGACATTTCTACTACCAGTATAATATTTTACCATGACATCGTTACACAATAAGAGTCAATTTAAATTATCTCTGAATTAATTTCTACTTTTCCATTATGTTTATATAATTACGATTATTGTCTTGATATTTTTTAAATTATATTATCAATTTTCATATATGGCCCCTCGTCCTAGCGGATTTGGGAAATCTTTGAACCAACTCCTCAACCACATGCAGAATTTTCTGATTCGAATAACGGTGATTCTTAGCGCCGACGTGGACCCTCCCATTGTAGATTCTTGGATCGCCTTCCTCATGGGTAGACCCTACGTGTCTAGATTATAGAGGGTGATGCGGTGGGTGAGAACTCTATTGAATTCCAAAGCTACCTTAGACGAGAGTTATGTACCCGTGGTTCCATCACTAGTCATGATAGCTTCCCCAGTCCATGAAGGCTATCATTCTGTTATACTTAGAGGTAAAAAATTAAATTAACAAATATATATATATATATATATTAAGGATGATATTGTGAGTTTAAAACTTTATTATATGGTACATATTATTGGAATCGGGATCCTAGATGGACAAATCCTTAGTCATGATGTAGATATGTTACGTCAGAATAAAGGGTGCATTACGGTAAAGGTAAAACCTTTGCATACACCATATTATTGACTTTATGACATCTTTGTTTACAATATCTTCCTATTTTCAGTATTATAGCCCTCAGATTTCTTACGAGCAATTAGTTCAGAATGTTCCACCGGGTGTGATTCTGATGCAGTGGAGAGAGCTCATCAACTTTTGATATAGTGGGGAGTTTGCATTAAGAATAAAGAAAAGAAAAAAATGAAATATCATAGGTATTGAATGATCCTAAACCCTGATACCTAGGCATCATGATGACTAGGTAGACAAGAAATAAAGTAGGGGAGACAAGGGTAAAAATACAATAAAATCATATTTTTACAATTCACCAATAAATGCCAAATTGGGGCATATTTATACATCAAATCAATAAACTTTTTGCATGAAATTATAGATAAAAATACATAGAAGAATACAAAATTTAGTGCACATAAAAATAATGCACAATGTTCTTTATATTCTCAGAATAAAAATCCAAAATCCAAAATTCACAGGCATGTATCTTCTCTATATTATATCAAAATTGGAATTAAGATGCAAAAGTTAGGTTTTGGACCCTATTGTACATTATACATGAATGAAATAATCATTTTATTTATTCTTTAAATTTTTTATACTTTTATATTTTTATAATTTGTAAATATTATTTGTAATACATATACATACTTAGATTAATGTAAAATCATTAAAAATATAAGTAAATAAATTAGTATACTTAAATACATAGATGAAATATACATACATATACTATATAATAAATTTATATATTTAATTAAGTGTACATATAATCTTAGAAAAATACAATAAAAATATATTTATATGCATTTATTTAAGTTAAAAATATAATGTATAAATAATAATAAAATCTAAAATAGAAAATTAAAAATAAATACCTAATTTCTAGCCTATATTGTATATTTATACATATGTTTACTTATATTATAATTATTAGTATTATAATTATTAGAAATACTAAGAATATTTTTAATACCCTTAAAAAATAAAAAAGGATGTACCTAGGTTATTTTCTTGAATTTTCTATATTATATATATATCCTATTTATCTATTATAATATCTATATTTTCCATATAGCTCATATATATTCTATTTATTAAAAAAAGAAAATTAAAAATCAGGAAATATAAGAATATAAAAATCATAAAATAAAAAACAACAAAAAATATATAAATTAAAAATTCAAAAAAATAAATATAAAAACCCCACAAAAAAAGTCAAAAAATCCATAAAACACATAAAAATATTTTTTGGCTTTTAGTCGATTTTTGTGCTTTATTCCCCATGTTCCATGTGTTCGACCTCTACACATATACACATTATATGTAGAATTATAATAAATTTTAACTCTATATTTTTGCTTTGCATTGCTTCATGTACTATGGATTAATTGTTGATTGACATCAGTGTTTCTCATTCGGTCGCCGCGCCGACGGTGTTCCTACCTTGTGAGGAATATCAAACCAATGAAAATCACATGTCATCACTTACAAAAAATCAAATGGAATGAATTAAAGATTCGTGGATCAACAAGAAACTTGAAGTTTACACTGACAAAAGAAGAATAATTATAAGACCTTATAAAGTAATGAGTAACATGTATTATTCTTTGAAGACTGGCAAATTTAATAGGGAATCTCAACTTGAGACAACTACAAAATCTGGAGATGTCTCGAAGTAACTCTCACGGGTATATATCAAGTCAGTAAATTAGAGTTCTCAAAAAATGAGTTTGAATTTTTCAAAATAATGCAAAAATCAGATAAATGAGTGCAATATCTACAAGCATCATAAATCTACTTAAAAGTCTTGGCAAAATATTACTTAATTGATGACAATGTTGAAAATTCCATAAAAAAAACTCTTACAAAGAATTAGTGACCAAAGATCACAACAAATAATAAATTAAGGATCTAAGCAAAGTCACAATAGAGAAGCTCTTTGGCAATCTCAAGGCTCTTGAAATCATACTAGAAAAAAGAAGAAAACATCACTGAAAGTTAAGACTCTCACTTTTATAGCCAACTCATTAGACTTTGGGATAGAATCCAAATACGAAGAAGTTATAACATTCATATCCTAATAATTCGAATTGTTTGTCACGCAAAAGATAAATTTGAAGAAAAAAACTATTCGAAAAAATAAGAGCAAATCATATGCTATAATGTTAAGAAGAAGAGACATATTGTTAAATAATATCCACTTATAAACGAATAGAATAAAAGGACAAAGTAAGTTTAAAGGAAGAAGATTTCCAACAAAAAAGCCTTCATAGCTACATGGGATGATTCAAACAGTAATTAAAGTAAAGGCGAGCAATCAGAAGACTTCAACAATGATTTTGCATAACTTTGTCGATGGTAAATGAATCTCTCATAGAAAACTTAGAGGCATGTAATTCGATAACTCATGAATGTATGATAATTAAAAAGTACTAATAATACAACACTAAGGAAAAATAAGCTTTAGTAATTTGAAAAAGAGATATTAGAGAAACTTATTAGTATTGCCAATAGGAAAATGAGATGCTTCTTATAGAAAAGAAATTTTAGTAAATTAAACTACTAGTCTCGAAAGTACTTTGGCAAATTATATTTAACAACTATCATTCTTTCACATTCTTATAAGATATGGTTCTTTATTCCGACTACCTCATTCTATTGCACGACTCTTCAAAATGAGCACTCATGATAAATTATTAATACGTTACAAAATTAAGTAAATCTCTCATTTTCAAATTCACTACAAATTCTAGATATATAACATCCATTCTATGTGCACGGTTTTGATGAATCTCTGATATATCATATTAATTTCTATTTATTATTCTACTACACTAAACAAATCAATAAAAACTAGAATCAATTCACTACTATTGTGTTGTAAATATCCAACTCTAATTGTTATATAAAAGTAACACTAATTATTTAATAACTTTAACACTAACATTTTCTTTATTTTCTATTTCATTAAATATCCCAAAAAAATTAGACAAATATTGTAGATATTTATTTTTGATTTAAAAAGGAATTAAAAATACAACAACTCTCAAACCCACTAAAATACAATATTTTTATCTATTAAAATTCTACCAAAAATATTTCTCTATACAAATGACCTCTTTGACTTTTTGTTCAACATGAAACTTGTAGATCTCATCGAGATCTACAACTGTCATGTTTTGATTTTTTGTTAGTTTTGCCTCCTTCTATATATTTTATAATTTTCTTCTTATTTTCCCATTTTTGGATTAATCTGGTTGGGCCACTTAGCGCCGTCTAGGCAACCCACATGGTCGCACCTCCTTTCACCACCCACACTCTTCCTGGGCCCTTAGATCTTCACCTCGCACCTCCATCTCCGTCGTCTAGACCCGCTCTCCCCTCAGCCCTCCGATCCCTCATGATCCACTCATCTGGACCACATGTTCCCGCTCAACCTATGCCATTGGATGGCTTAGCATCCCATGCACCTTTGCCTCCACGTCACCCTCTCTCCATTGGTCGTCTGATCATCGCCTCTAGACCATCACAGCCGCACATCCGCACCATGATCCAAACTACCCGATCAGATGATCTGGTTGAGTCCGCTCTTATGCTCCTCCACCTGAGCCGTTGGATTGCAAGATCCAACGTCCGTCATCGCATCTTCTTCTTCCTGTAACCCCCTCATCGGACTTTACACATTGTTGCACCTCGCCCCCTTTCCATTTTTAGCCTTCCACTCAACCACTCTCTCCACGACCTCACTACACTCCCGCGTAGCCCTAAGACCTGTCAACCTCGCCAGCCTTCAATGACCATGAATCCCACTTCCCTCTGCTCTATCCAGTCGTTGCAAATCTCCACCTCCACCATCGTAACGGACGATCGCCTTCGCCTTTAAAACACCCTCTATGCCTCCATTCCAACCCGCCCATTAACCACAGGCATAGGCCCAGTTTCCCCCGCCCCTCCGGTGACAACGGAGGGGCGGATCGTAGAGGCGATGACCACTGTTGTAAAAGTTGGTCCGACTAGTTGAGTCGGTGGGGTCGCCGACTCGACTAGGTCTAGTCGACCATTAGTCACTCAACCCGACTAATCAGGCCGACTAATCAGCCAAGTCGGCCGACTACAAGGCTGACTTTTACATAGAGATTTTATTTTTTTTTTAGTTTTTCAATTTTTTTAAAAGCAAACGTACTCTAATTTGCTTAATGTTATATTCAAAGATAATTACTTCTTTTATTTCATTATAATAGTATATAAAATATACAAATCAATGTAAATATATAAGAATATATGTATAAAAATTGATTTATATATTTAAAATAATTTAAAAATTCAAAATCGACTAATGACCGACTAAATACGATTAGTCGCCCGAATGCCGATTAATCCTTAGTCAGTGACCTCGCCGACCGAGTACCGACTACTGCTTTCTGCAACCTTGGCGATGACAACCCACTGTCTCGATGAGACCCTTGGCCCCTCCAACCAAGATGCGGCCGCCATTGCACACCGACCAACTCATTGGTGTAGCTTACCAGCTCGAGCGAAGACTGGAGCGCCTCTTGGTGCTCAGCCTAAGCTTCCCTTGTCCGCCCTACTTCGATCAGGTAAGCCCTTCTTCCCCATTTTTATCTTGATTTCTCCATTTAAAACCAGCACACACACACATTTTCGCCTTCGATTCACTACACCATCACCTTCACGATACTCCACTTGCACACTTTGACCCCTCCGTTCACCATCTTCCTTCTCCAGAACCTCCATCACCTCCACCCCATTTCTTCTCTAGTCCGCTAGAGAGGAACCCAGGTCCTCCACCTCTGGATGACCTGAGAGCTTCGCCAACCCATTGCAAAGGAAGGAGGATCTTCCATGTAGCTTCTAACCGTCGGAGGAGGGATGGAGTCACTCGCCGGAGCCCATTATTGCTACCACTCTCATGGATGGAAAGAAGAGCAGTTGTCGTTGGATGGCCCTCCCTCAACGGCCATTCAACAGTCGAGATGAAGCCACGTCGTGCCATTCAACCTCTAGGCTCGGGCAGAGCCAAACATGTTTCCAAAGCGCGAGGCCATGACACGTGGCCTCCGACCCTAAAGACGCTCGAGCCACAGTCCGAACTAGCATCGAACCTCGATCTCCTCTGAACCTAGCATGCACATGCGTAGTGCGCGTGCGGGCTGGGTATTTTGTGCTGGTACCCAGCTCCTTTTAAGATATTGCAACTAAGTCCCTCCGCATGCGCCTCATGTGGCATTTTCGGTGAAATTACAAGAAGGACCCGTCAGGGTTTCTTATTTGCAAAATGCTCCTCCGAGAGATCGAATTTCATATTTATCATTTTTATTCCTCATATGTTATTACATTTATGCCCTTGCATTCTATTACTCATATCTTGAGCATACAAACTCCGTTTTGGTTGATTTCAGTTGCATTTTGCTGCTCGTTTCATTCTTTATCTAATGGCATCATTTTTTTCCTATTTTGTCATTAAATTAAACATGATAAATTTTGAGATATGTTGTGTCTTCTGATCTTTATTCTTTAATGCCATTAATTAATTTTGATGCATAATTTGTTCATGAAATTAACATATCATTTGTTGCTCAAGTGTATGGTTAATTTAGGATTATTTTTATATGTAACTATCTGCTTGCACATCATAGCATATTGTTCCATATCATTCAGGTTTCAGTTGCATAAAACCAAATAAAAATACATGCATCATAATGTTTCATCTCTGCATAATCTTTGCATTATTCGTTTCTGTGTCATTGTCACAATGTATATTTGAGCATTTTGCTACATACATTGTACCTGCATTATGGAGACCTAAATACTTGAATTTAATCACTTATATTTAACTAGTAATTTTTGATAAATGAATGAGGAAGCTCGTGTCCCTGCGTTCGACCTTATTATCTTGCCAAGTAAAATAATTTCCACATATTCAAAGGTGTGGTTTTTGCTCAATCATTTTCACCGCATGTATTACAATAACACATGACTATTAATATGGTGAAAACGTCATTCATCAAATGGTACCATTGCGAGGGACACAGTTCATCCTTATTTATTTTTTAGATTTTATTGTATTATTTTTAGTTGATTATTTTCAAAAATTAATGGTCTTCACATTATGTTTGTTTTGCATCATTATTTGTTGATTAATTTTCTTGATATTTTTTTAATATTTTCCTTTTATGGCAGGGCCCATGGAGATGGAGAACACTCTATCAACATGGAGGCATGGAGTTGGGAACTCCCATTGCGAGGAGCCGTAGAAGAAATTCATAAGGATTCAGGGAGCTTAGTTGACATTTTGTTCATGCATTTGTTGTGTAAAAAAAGTCTCATTTGCATTCTAGCGGTCCTCGTTTGAGGGCTCATATGTATAAATATGAACATGAACCTTACATGTGGTGTGTGAAGTCCACCCCTAACCCGAGTGATGCTTCACTTGAGTGTCTACCTAGGGCTAGGCACACGGCTCTCGGAGCTCTTTAATTCTCATTTGTGCTTGCTTCGTAGGTTAAGACACACATAAATTAACAAGACACTCTTACATCTGTTCATTAGCCAAAATAATTGAATTATTTCCCGCTAATAGAAGCATGTTAGGGTGCAGTTTCTTCGACTTGCATGCACGTAGTGTAAAATTTTAATACAGTCTTGCATATGCATGGAGATTGCTGGAGGACTTTAAGTTCCCTCTCAAGCATGCATCGTGACTTTTCACAAATGCACTAGATTTTCTTGATCTTCCCCTGATTTATCACTTAGGAAATGAAAGGAAATTAGGAAGGGTCGATTAGACGATGATTGCTTGATTTATGCTCTCACATTAATACAATGATAACCTCAAATTAAAATCGAGATTGTAATGAAGTAAATGGAATAAAATTCACTCTTGATTTATGGGAGAGCAACACCCGATAATGTATGTAGGATGTTTTATTATTGAGAGGTGATGGCGTATACCTAGGATAGTGCCCACAACCTAGACTCAAACCATGCATAATGGAATCAAAATTTGAATGATCACCAATAAAATAGATGAGATAAATGACCAACACTTGTTGGTCTTCACGTGTGAGTTAGTGAAATCAAGGATCATTGTTTGCTTGGTTGAGCCTGATATGTGCATTGCTCCAACCCTCCCATAATCCTAGATGATCCACTCCCCATCTCCATCCATTCATCTATGTAAATCCCTCCCCCTCTAACCCTAACTGATCACCGGGTCCCCATCCTTAAATCCGCATCCAAATACTTAGGTTACTTTTCAGTCTAAGTACAGGGAGAACCTTGTATAGTCACGGATCGCTCACCACGGGTCCCTCCATCCTTATTGCATATCAAATACTTAGGTTATCCTCAACCTAAGTATAGATCATCCCGACTCATTCATTTTTCCCTCTTCTTGTTCTTCTTATACTTAGGTTATTTTTAACCTAAATATAGGGGTTACCCCTGAGTCAATTCTGATATATCACCTTGTATTTAACTTGAGCTATGGCTTCATATCACTTTATGCTACGAGGACATAACAAAAGTTAAATATAGGGGGTAAACCGTATATATTGTATATATACTTTAGCCATAGCTCATATTTTGAAAATTTTGAAACTTTTCAGGTCTAGAGTATAAGTATCTCTTTAACTAATTTTTATAAATACTTTAAAAAATTTATAACTGTGTTACACTATTTTGAAAAATATTTGACATTGTTTTGAAAAAATAGACTTTACTTGTTTTGAAAATCGTTTGAAAAATGTTTTGAATATATATATATATATATATATATATTATGTGACATGATTTGAAAATCTTTTCAAAAATCTTTTTAAAAATGAGGGACTAACTTCTTATTTTGTAAATATTTTTTCGAAAATCTCTTAAAAATCTTAAAAATTAAACTTTTTTCTTGACCAGCAATTCTGACTGCTGAGCATAAAAATGAGTAGCCATTTCTCGGTGAGGGAACTACGATCTCCCATAGCAGAGTTGGTGTTAAAAGATAATGTGAATAGCATCATCTTGAAGAAATACGGGCAGCTGTCTAACGGTCCGTATTTACACCCATACTGGCTGGAAATGGATGCAACTATTCATATGAGCTTGGGACAGTCATTATTTCTCTTAAGATTCAAAAAAATCCCATAAAAGTTGCAAAATTCAAAAATCAGAAAAAATCGTTATCCTTTAAGGTGGTATATTCCTGACACATTCACTATTACTCAAGGATTGAGGAATTGAGGACACTTGGTTTGTGAGATCTTATGAGTCTGAGTTAACCAACTTTAGTTATTAGGGTTTGAAACTTAATAATCCACACTTCTCTAGTTTGAGATATGTGCTCGCTATATTGCACTCTTTGTCTCTACCTTCTAAAGAATATGATCATTACATCACTTTCAAAACTGCATGAATGATGAGATGAGTTGAGTTATCACTTTAGGAATTGGGACTGGAGATTTGAGTTTAGAGTCGATTTAATGATGCTCGAGAATGGGATAAAGTCAATGAAGGCTTTAAGAAACCTGGGTGTCAGCAAACCCTAGCCAGTATGCGAACAAGTTCACATATTATCGTTTGATATCTACCTATGTGCTAAGGAGTAATAAAACATAATAAACTTGTCGATCAGTGTGCACCAACTCTTGGTAAAAGCAACAGAGCTAGACTACCAAAAAGAAAATAAAAGAAATATTAAAAGAAAAGCTCTCTCAATTCAAAGTCAAATATCAAAGGGCTGACATCAAAGGCGAGTGCTCCCAACCATTTCAAAGAGTCCACTTAGACCAAAGCTAGTAGGACTAAGGAGTCAGGTTTGCACTAAAAAAGCAAGGTTTTAAAAACCGAGCCGGACATCAAACCGGGGAAATATCAGTTTATGGTTAGACCAATGGAACCGACCAGTTGAACTGATGATGACGTCAGCAGTTCATAAAAACCAGAAAAGACCGAACCGTTGTATTATCGGTTTGGTTCGTATGGTTTAACGGGGTTGAACCGAGTTAGATCGATAGTATCATACAAATAAATATGAAAAATGCCACATCATATCTTTAGAGGATCTATATACTCATGTCCTTCGAAGTTTTTCCAATAACACTTATACTCCTTTTTTTTACAATTGTATGCCCCCTATATTTTTTACAAAACGGATAGTAGTGACATTTTGTTAGTACATGTTTACTACTATATTATACCAACATAAAGATAATATTGTGGATTTTTTAAGAATATAGGAGCGCAAAAGACATTGCTAAATATTAGGGGTATAAATGTTATTAAAAAAACTCAAAAAAAGGCACTCTTTTGTAAAATTCATATATGTGTGTGATGTATATAATTAACAATTTTAAAACTATTTAAACTTTAATTAATAACAAGTTTTTTTAATGTATTACTTCTCGTAGTATAACTATGACAACATATTCTTCCTTTGTTGTTGTTGGAAGTAGATAAACTAATGTAATATGTGAGAAGAGAAGCAATGCTTATATAGTAGGAAGGAAGAGGTGATAATGGATCGTTGTCACATCTGCCATGTGGAAGGAGAAGAGATAAATGAGTACTATATTATAGATTAGAATGAGAGGAGATTATGAATAGTTTTTAAAAGTTTACATTTTATCAATTATCAAAAAATATATTTTTGTCAAAAATGGATGGTTGAACCGGTGGTTTGGTTCAATTGGTTCAACTGGGTTTAAGTGGTCCAACTGGATTTTGATCAGTTTTGATTGGTTTTTATTTTCTGAATAAAAGTCGGCTGGTTGGACCATTTTTCTTTTGGTTCTTGGTTTAACCGGTTGAACCGGTCGGTTCATTTCGATTTTTAAAACCCTGTATAAAAGGGCTCTACATCGTAAATGCTACAAATCTAGGTGTAGAAGATATATTATATACCCAGAAAAGACATACCTTGGTGCATTCATAGGAAAACAAGTACATACGACTCAAAACTCTCTTGACGGACATACTGATCTATAAACAAAAATATACATGCATTGAGTAATAAGGCACTCGAGAGGATCATCGTTCCAATGTGAGAGAGAGAGAGAGAAGAAAATGCACAATCCTATGCCCTTCGTTATCTAACTTGTCATCTACACTTTCAAGTCTGACAAACTAATGAGACGATGGATTGAATGCAAGAACTGACTTATTCCCTAGTGTTGAGGACTAGGTGATAACACAGACTTTGCGAGGGTCTAAAGTAATCCACACAAGGCGGGATCATAATGTCGCTGAGGCGAACGCTCACGAAACCCGGGTCAATCAACAATTAATCCACAATTCAGAATCAAGCAATGAAAGTAAATGCGGAGTTAAAATCTATTATAACTCTACAAAAGATGTGTATAGCTGCAAGTATGTGTAGAGTGTCGAACACGGGAAGCAAACAGGTAGATGGAGGCAAAGAATGCACAAAATACGACTGTGATGTACTTGTCTATATGTGATATTTTTTGTGAATTTTTATTTTTATTTATTTTTTATTTATATTTTTATTTTTATATTTTATATTTTGATTTTTGATTTTTTAAATTTTGTATTTTCTTTTTATATTTTATATTTTTCCTTTAAAATTGTAAAAGAAGATATATATATATATACGATAAGGAAAAGAGAGATATAATGTATATAAAAATAGGTAAAAATAAGTAAAATACAGGAAATAAAATATTTTGGGGCTTTTTATAATTTTTTTACTGTTTTTATAATTTTTCTATATTAACTTTTTTGGTATTTTTAAAATAAAAAATACTCGAAATAGGGAATAAAATAAATATCTGGGATTAAAATGGGGATGAAAAATAACAAATAGGATCAAAAATTCCCCAAATTGATTTTAAAATAAAGAAATGAATTAAATAAAATTCAGAAATAGAAATTGTATTTTTAGGATTTTTAAGAATTTTTAATATTTTTATAAAGATTTTAGGGGTTTTGCAATTTTTATGGATTTTCTTTTATATTTTTAGTGATTTTTGGTCAGAATATCAAACACACAGAAATACATAAAATATATTTTTTTGGGAATTTTGTGAAGATTTTTTTAATTTTTATGGATTTTATAATGCTAATAGGGATGAAAATACTAGTTTTTGATTTTTTATAAATATTAAAATAATACAAAATGTGAAATAAAAATATAGCTGATAGAGCAATGTAAGAGGAACTTAAATATATTTTTGGGGATTTTTTTGAATTTTATAGATGCATGAAATAAATACTAGAAGCAAAAAGAAAATACACTTTGGCATGGGTATTTTTGTAAATATGCAAAAGTTTAAGGGACGTAGTGTAGGTTTGCCAAAAATACATAACTGAATAAAAAATATTTAAGGACCAATCACAAATACCCAAAACCCTAGGGGTATATCTGCAAAAACACCAGAAACACGTGCACAGGACACGTGACCTGGTAGGGGCTGAAATGTGATTTTACACAATGCAGGGGCTTACATGCAAAATGTCCAAAGATATTATAACTAAAATAAATAGTTTATGGACATAATTGAAATACCAAAACCCCAAGGGGGTCCTTTGCAAAATAGCCATGAACCTCACGTGCGCGAGCACGTGAGGTGACATGGCTAAGGACCTCTTTGTAAATACGATAAAGCTTGGGGGCTAAGTGATGAACGCGAAATTTCGCCTCTTTAATAGATATAAATAACGCTGTAGCACAGGAGGCGAATTTTGTTCAGCAAAAACCACAATCTTTGAATGCTGTGGAATATTTATACTTGGTAAGTGTACCAAGGTCGAACACAGGGATACAACTGCTTAATTATAGCTTTTGAATTTTGATTCGTGAAGTTCAATGTCAATTAATCTCAATTTCAGGTCCATATGCAATTTATGATGCACGATGATATTTACAAGGCGATGCCATGATGCATGTATTTTTTAGATATTTTTATGCAAGTTAAAGTGATGCATGGGCAAATAATGCAATAGAATAGGCATGATGATTCAAATGCTACAATTATACCCTAAAATATGAGCAACACAATATAGAATGAAGTTAGAGTCATTTTGAACACATCATTAAAAATCGGTCATGAAATCTAGCAAAACAAGTAGATCTAGGTCCCATTTTTGACATAAAAATTCACTTCATTTAAAACATTGTCAAATGAGACAAATAAGCATGTTAGATTGTAGAGGACAAAACAAGGATCAAAACGACACTAAAATCATGCAATTTGGACCTACGATGCTCAAGTTATGCTAAAAACAGTGCGAGGGCATAAATGTAATAAAAATGCAAGAAAAATAAAGGATAATTATTGCATTTAGGTCCCTGGAGGGACCTAAATGCAAATACCAAAAACCGCCTGGGCCTGTGAGTAATTTTTCCATGCGCGTAAGGGCCTTTTTTTAATTTTGGAAAACTTCTAGGGCCCCCCTGTAAATTACCCCAGGCGCGCACGTGAGGCACGCGCCTGGAGGACCAAAATGTAAATATCAATTCTTCCGGGGTCTGACATGCAAATGACCCAAACCCCCACGTGCAGGCCACGTGAGTGCTAGGCTCGGGTCGGGCCTCAGGTTCGGGCCACGTGGTAAGTGCTGGAGGCTTGGCCATAGGCTCGAGTAGCCCGAAGCAGCAGGTTCGGAGTGAGGTTTGGGCTGCCACGCGTCGTCATCACCACCGTCCGATCATTTCGATCGGACGGCAACTGTATCTTCATCTTCCACCGCAGCCCACCGGAGAAGGCGGGACTCCGGCGAGCTGCCCTTGGCTCCGCCATGCCTCGCGAGGCACTCTGATGGTCGGGGAAGACTTCTGGTGGGTCGGCGAAACTCCTGAAGGTGCGGCGAAGCTCCGAAATTGGTCGGAGTGGGAGAACGGTGGAGCCTCGCCGTCAGAGAATAGCTCGAAGGAGCTCCGGCGCCTTTTCCGGCCATTGAAGGTTCCTGCATTGGTCAGTGATAGCCGAAGCGGTTACTTGTGCTTTGTG
The DNA here is from genome assembly GCA_037367405.1 of Ottelia alismoides. Lineage (NCBI taxonomy): Eukaryota > Viridiplantae > Streptophyta > Magnoliopsida > Alismatales > Hydrocharitaceae > Ottelia > Ottelia alismoides. The sequence continues at coordinate 59,210 of JAZKJV010011639.1, forward strand.
AAGTGCATGAAGTGAGATGGGGAGCCGTCGGAGGTGGAGAAGGCGGTGGCTCAGGTGGGTCCTCCGCCAGAAAGACGGAGGCACTGGATCGGCAGTGGAGAGGTTCTGAGGAGGAGTAAGGTGATCGGCGAGGTTGTTTGAAGGATGGCGAAAGTGTAGAGGTGGTCGGATGGTGTTGATGATGATCGTAGAAGGTGGGAAAAATTCGGATAAAAAGGAACAAAATTAACCTCGCCGGAGCGAGGTGTTGGCGGGGGAAAGCAGCTTGGGCAGAGGCTCAGGTGGTCCTCGGGTCGTCGCCCGCGAGGCCAGCTGCGGTCCTCGGAGCTCAGGGGTGGCGAGAGCCACCGATACGCGGCGGAACTGCCGCGGGTCGACACCGAGTCAACCCCATGATCGCCTCGACCTTCCGCCCCTCCGCTGTCACCGGAGGGGCGGAGGAAGCTAGGAGATGACCCAATAACGGTGGACGAGGGCTTCCGGTGGTGGAGGAGGGGATTAAATAGGCGGAGGAGAACGGCGGTTACGTGGCGGAGCAGGGGGTTTCGAGGGGAGTTTTATGGCGATGGGGTTAATGTCCGGGATCTCTGGAGATGGCGCGAGGATGATGGAGGAACGGGCTATGCGGGGGAGGCGTTACGAGTTTAAGGGAGTGGTCGGAGCGACGGCTAAAATTGGAAGGGGGTGATGGGCTCGGTTATCGTAACGTCTGGAGAGGGACTCGGTCGGAGGTAGGAGACGATGGAGAGCCGTTGGATCTTGCGATCCAACGGCTGGGATTGAGGCGCGAACGGAGGGAAGAGATTAGATCTATCATGCTGATCAGACGGTTGATCGGAATGAGGTGACGTGGAGACTCGAGGGGCGTAGGATGGAGAGAGGATCGGATGGCTGGGGTTTAAGCGCGAGTGGATGGTTTAGATGAAGGCGGGATTGGGAGATCCAACGGCCCAAGAGGCCGCCGGGTGGATGGCTGTGATCAGATCCAAAGATCTGATCACTCGGTTGGCGTTGAGGCGGTGATGAGCGGTCCAGATGAGGAGATGGGTGAGATCCAACGGTAGTGGACAGAAGGGCGACGTGGTGCAAGGATGGGCGTGGGATAGGAAGCGGATCGAAGGGCTGTGGATCAGGCGCTAGTGAGCGGCTTAGATCAGATCTTGGAGATCAGATCGGGCGGCTGAGAGGAGATGCGGGATGAACGGTGAGGATGGGGGCTGGAATGGTGCGATCCAACGGCCCAGATTGGGCGCCAGGTGGCGGGAAGGAGAGCGGGCCACGTGGGCGGCCCAGAGGGTGCCACGTGGCCCAATCAGAATAATTCAAAAGTAAAAACAAAGAAAAATAGAAAAGAAATAGTTAGCGGCCGAATTTGGAAAAAGTCAAAACATGAAAGTTGTTCGTCTCGACGAGATCTACAACTTTCATGTTGGTCAAAAAGCCAAAAGAGGTCATCTGTACAAAAACTATTTTTGGGGGTATTTTTAAGGGGATAAAAACACCGATTTTGTGGTTTTGAGTTGTTTTTGTATTTTTTAGTCTTTTTAAGGGTCAGTGATTTATAGACAACTTATCTACCTAATTTTTAGGGGTTTTTTGAGTGATTAAATAATTACAGAAAAATAAGGGCAATTTAATACACAATAATTAAGGTTAAATATAGACAATATAGTACATGATAAAAATAGAGAATTAGAGGATAATTTTATTGGCTTGTTTAAGCAGGGATTTTAATAAGGAGTTTTTAGCATGATGAATACGAGATTCATCATACCCCTATACTTAAACCATGCTCGTCCTCGAGCATCTAAAGAATGAAGGAGTCGGATTAATTCCTGACAGTGCGTGTGAAAAAATCAAGGCTTGATCTTTCGAAGACCCTTGACCTGAGTGATCCTAAAATTCTGGATTTATCCAAGCCTTAGTCAGAAGGAATCCAACTTCTCTGATTATCAGACTCTCTTTTTGTACATATAATATAAGGATATGACATTTAGTGTACTGCATTTCATGAGAGCCGAGTCAATGCATCACCCAAAGTTCCAGTCCCAAAGATTCTCCTCTAGACCCAATCCTTAATACTAGGGAAGAAGTCTACTCTTGCTTCAGTCAACCATCTCTTTAGTTTGTCAGACTTTAAAGTGTAGATGGACGGCCAGATGATGGAGGGACATGGGATTGTGTCTATTTTTCTCACCCTCACATTGGAACAAGGGGCCTCTCGAGTGCCTTTTACTCAACACATGTAAATTATTAATTTGTTGATCAATGTGTCCGTCAAGAGAGTTGGAGTCGTCTGCACTTGTTTTTCTGGGAATACACCGGGGTGTGTCTTTTCTGAGTATCTAAGATACCTTCGACACCCAGACTTGTATCGCTTACGATGCAGGGACCTTTTTGTGGTGTCAGCCCGACTCCTTAGTCCTAATTAGCGTTTGGTCCAAGTGGACACTTTGAAAATGTTTGGGAGCGCTCGCCATTGGTGGAAGCTCATTTGGAATTTGACTTTAGATTTAGAGCTTTTCTTTGACATTTCATTTCTTTTGTTGGCTAGCTCCACTGCTTTTACCAAGAGATTGGCGCACACTGATCAACAAATTCTTGTAGGTTTCATCACACCCTGGCACTTCTAGGTAAATATCAAAGAGATAGCATATGAATCTTGTTCACATACTGGCTAGGGTTTTGCTGACACTCAGGTTTTCTGAAGCCTTCATTAACTTTATCCCATCCTCGAATATCCTTAGATCAGGTCTAAACTTAAATCCATGGTCCTAGTTCCTCAAGTGATATCTCATCTCAGCTCATCAATCATGCAGTTGTGGAAGTGACTGTGCTGATCATATTTTCTTTAAAGTAGAGATTAAGAGTGCAATATAGCACTTCAAATCTTTCAAACCAGAGGAGTGTGGATATTTAAGTCATGAAAACCCTAATGACTAAGGTATGTTAACTCAGACTCTCTAGATCCCAGAGATCCAGTGTCCTCAAAATCCGCAAGCCTTGAGTGAATGTGAATGTGTCAGGAATACACCAACTCCTTGGGTTAGTGAATTTTTGTGTGATTTTTGATTTTTGCAGATTTTTATGGGTTTTATAGTTTTTTTTTGTCGGAGAGACAATGACTGACCCAGGCTCAAAATAAAAGTATCCACTCTCAGCCAGTATGGGTGTAAGTGCGGGTCGAGACCCGTGATCCTTAAGGACGGTGCCATATGCGGTGTCCTTTAAACCACCCACTCTGCTAAGGGAGACCGAGGTTCCCTCACTGAAAATGTTTACTAAGCCTAGTAGTCAGAGCCAAATTCCGAAAAACATTTTTAATTTTTCAATTTTTTTTTCTTTTTGAAAAAGGGTTATTTACAAAGATTAATCCCTCAAAATTTTAATTTTTACAGGTTTTTACTCAGTTCACTAGTTTACCAAAACCCAGCCCGAAAAAAAAATAAAATTTTAAAAAGTTTTAAAAACGCGAGCTAAGGCTAAAGTAATATACAGTAATATACGGTATACCCCCCTATACTTAAAATTTGCTATGTCCCCATAGCACAAGTGCCATGAAGCCAAGGCTCGGTTTAAGTACAGGGTGATATAGCGGAACTGAGGAGGAGAGTCCCCCTATACTTAGGCCAAAATTGCCCTAAGTACAAGAAGAGGGGACGAGGGAAGGAAGAGCAGGTAGGTCCCCCCTATACTTAGGCTACAAATAGCCTAAGTAAGGTCTGCGTTAGGGGGGGTGTTTTATGAAACAAGGGAGAGGGGGAGGGGGTTCGTGAAGAATAGATATACACACACAGAGAGAGAGAGAGATAGAGAGAGAGAGAAAGAGAGAGATATTCAGGGGGCGGGTGAGGGTGAATGTGTGCGGTGTAAGTGTGTGTGTGTGAGGGGGGGGGGATTTTTTTTTTGTACAATATGCAATACTGGAAATAAATATGCAGATGCAAATTTTTTTTACAGCATGCAATGCAAATTTGACTGATAAAAATCTTAGAAATCTTCACGGCTTCTTTTGCGGCCTCTTCAGCTGAAGCTCCCGACTTCGCGCCTCCATGACGATCAGGCGTCCCCGATTTTCATGGGCCCTGCCACAAAAGAGAAAGGTTAGAAATTCCGAGAGATTAAATCAGCAAATAATATGCAAAGGAATGATGCATGAAATGAGGACCTAGAAATTATTGAATTTCAAATAAAAATTCAAAAATTAAGCAAAGCCGTATCCCCGGCAACGGCGCCATTTTATGAACGCGAAATTTCGCCTCTTTAATAGATATAAATAACGCTGTAGCACAGGAGGCGAGTTTTGTTCAGCAAAAACCACAATCTTTGAATGTTGTGGAATATTTATACTTGGTAAGTGTACCAAGGTCGAACACAGGGATACAGCTGCTTAATTATAGCTTTTGAATTTTGATTCATGAAGTTCAATGTCAATTAATCTCAATTTCAGGTCCATATGCAATTTATGATGCACGATGATATTTACAAGGCGATGCCATGATGCATGTATTTTTTAGATATTTTTATGCAAGTTAAAGTGATGCATGGGCAAATAATGCAATAGAATATGCATGATGATTCAAATGCTACAATTATACCCTAAAATATGAGCAACACAATATAGAATGAAGTTAGAATCATTTTGAACACATCATTAAAAATCGGTCATGAAATCTAGCAAAACAAGTAGATCTAGGTCCCATTTTTGACATAAAAATTCACTTCATTTAAAACATTGTCAAATGAGACAAATAAGCATGTTAGATTGTAGAGGACAAAACAAGGATCAAAACGACACTAAAATCATGCAATTTGGACCTACGATGCTCAAGTTATGCTAAAAACAGTGCGAGGGCATAAATGTAATAAAAATGCAAGAAAAATAAAGGATAATTATTGCATTTAGGTCCCTGGAGGGACCTAAATGCAAATACCAAAAACCGCCTGGGCCTGTGAGTAATTTTTCCATGCGCGTAAGGGCCTTTTTTTAATTTTGGAAAACTTCTAGGGCCCCCCTGTAAATTACCCCAGGCGCGCACGTGAGGCACGCGCCTGGAGGACCAAAATGTAAATATCAATTCTTCCGGGGTCTGACATGCAAATGACCCAAACCCCCACGTGCAGGCCACGTGAGTGCTAGGCTCGGGTCGGGCCTCAGGTTCGGGCCACGTGGTAAGTGCTGGAGGCTTGGCCATAGGCTCGAGTAGCCCGAAGCAGCAGGTTCGGAGTGAGGTTTGGGCAGCCACGCGTCGTCATCACCACCGTCCGATCATTTCGATCGGACGGCAACTGTATCTTCATCTTCCACCGCAGCCCACCGGAGAAGGCGGGACACCGGCGAGCTGCCCTTGGCTCCGCCATGCCTCGCGAGGCACTCTGAAGGTCGGGGAAGACTTCTGGTGGGTCGGCGAAACTCCTGAAGGTGCGGCGAAGCTCCGAAATTGGTCGGAGTGGGAGAACGGTGGAGCCTCGCCGTCAGAGAATAGCTCGAAGGAGCTCCGGCGCCTTTTCCGGCCATTGAAGGTTCCTGCATTGGTCAGTGATAGCCGAAGCGGTTACTTGTGCTTTGTGAAGTGCATGAAGTGAGATGGGGAGCCGTCGGAGGTGGAGAAGGCGGTGGCTCAGGTGGGTCCTCCGCCAGAAAGACGGAGGCACTGGATCGGCAGTGGAGAGGTTCTGAGGAGGAGTAAGGTGATCGGCGAGGTTGTTTGAAGGATGGCGAAAGTGTAGAGGTGGTCGGATGGTGTTGATTATGATCGTAGAAGGTGGGAAAAATTCGGATAAAAAGGAACAAAATTAACCTCGCCGGAGCGAGGTGTTGGCGGGGGAAAGCAGCTTGGGCAGAGGCTCAGGTGGTCCTCGGGTCGTCGCCCGCGAGGCCAGCTGCGGTCCTCGGAGCTCAGGGGTGGCGAGAGCCACCGATACGCGGCGGAACTGCCGTGGGTCGACACCGAGTCAACCCCATGATCGCCTCGACCTTCCGCCCCTCCGCTGTCACCGGAGGGGCGGAGGAAGCTAGGAGATGACCCAATAACGGTGGACGAGGGCTTCCGGTGGTGGAGGAGGGGGTTAAATAGGCGGAGGAGAACGGCGGTTACGTGGCGGAGCAGGGGGTTTCGAGGGGAGTTTTATGGCGATGGGGTTAATGTCCGGGATCTCTGGAGATGGCGCGAGGATGATGGAGGAACGGGCTATGCGGGGGAGGCGTTACGAGTTTAAGGGAGTGGTCGGAGCGACGGCTAGAATTGGAAGGGGGTGATGGGCTCGGTTATCATAACGTCTGGAGAGGGACTCGGTCTGAGGTAGGAGACGATGGAGAGCCGTTGGATCTTGCGATCCAACGGCTGGGATTGAGGAACGAACGGAGGGAAGAGATTAGATCTATCATGCTGATCAGACGGTTGATCGGAATGAGGTGACGTGGAGACTCGAGGGGCGTAGGATGGAGAGAGGATCGGATGGCTGGGGTTTAAGCGCGAGTGGATGGTTTAGATGAAGGCGGGATTGGGAGATCCAACGGCCCAAGAGGCCGCCGGGTGGATGGCTGTGATCAGATCCAAAGATCTGATCACTCGGTTGGCGTTGAGGCGGTGATGAGCGGTCCAGATGAGGAGATGGGTGAGATCCAACGGTAGTGGACAGAAGGGCGACGTGGCGCAAGGATGGGCGTGGGATAGGAAGCGGATCGAAGGGCTGTGGATCAGGCGCTAGTGAGCGGCTTAGATCAGATCTTGGAGATCAGATCGGGCGGCTGAGAGGAGATGCGGGATGAACGGTGAGGATGGGGGCTGGAATGGTGCGATCCAACGGCCCAGATTGGGCGCCAGGTGGCGGGAAGGAGAGCGGGCCACGTGGGCGGCCCAGAGGGCGCCACGTGGCCCAATCAGAATAATTCAAAAGTAAAAACAAAGAAAAATAGAAAAGAAATAGTTAGAGGCCGAATTTGGAAAAAGTCAAAACATGAAAGTTGTTCGTCTCGACGAGATCTACAACTTTCATGTTGGTCAAAAAGCCAAAAGAGGTCATCTGTACAAAAACTATTTTTGGGGGTATTTTTAAGGGGATAAAAACACCGATTTTGTGGTTTTGAGTTGTTTTTGTATTTTTTAGTCTTTTTAAGGGTCAGTGATTTATAGACAACTTATCTACCTAATTTTTAGGGGTTTTTTGAGTGATAAAATAATTACAGAAAAATAAGGGCAATTTAATACACAATAATTAAGGTTAAATATAGACAATATAGTACATGATAAAAATAGAGAATTAGAGGATAATTTTATTGGCTTGTTTAAGCAGGGATTTTAATAAGGAGTTTTTAGCATGATGAATACGAGATTCATCATACCCCTATACTTAAACCATGCTCGTCCTCGAGCATCTAAAGAATGAAGGAGTCGGATTAATTCCTGACAGTGCGTGTGAAAAAATCAAGGCTTGATCTTTCGAAGACCCTTGACCTGAGTGATCCTAAAATTCTGGATTTATCCAAGCCTTAGTCAGAAGGAATCCAACTTCTCTGATTATCAGACTCTCTTTTTGTACATATAATATAAGGATATGCCATTTAGTGTACTGCATTTCATGAGAGCCGAGTCGATGCATCACCCAAAGTTCCAGTCCCAAAGATTCTCCTCTAGACCCAATCCTCAATACTAGGGAAGAAGTCTACTCTTGCTTCAGTCAACCATCTCTTTAGTTTGTCAGATTTTAAAGTGTAGATGGACGGCCAGATGATGGAGGGACATGGGATTGTGTCTATTTTTCTCACCCTCACATTGGAACAAGGGGCCTCTCGAGTGCCTTTTACTCAACACATGTAAATTATTAATTTGTTGATCAATGTGTCCGTCAAGAGAGTTGGAGTCGTCTGCACTTGTTTTTCTGGGAATACACCGGGGTGTGTCTTTTCTGAGTATCTAAGATACCTTCGACACCCAGACTTGTATCGCTTACGATGCAGGGCCCTTTTTGTGGTGTCAGCCCGACTCCTTAGTCCTAATTAGCGTTTGGTCCAAGTGGACACTTTGAAAATGTTTGGGAGCGCTCGCCATTGGTGGAAGCTCATTTGGAATTTGACTTTAGATTTAGAGCTTTTCTTTGACATTTCATTTCTTTTGTTGGCTAGCTCCACTGCTTTTATCAAGAGATTGGCGCACACTGATCAACAAATTCTTGTAGGTTTCATCACACCCTGGCACTTCTAGGTAAATATCAAAGAGATAGCATATGAATCTTGTTCACATACTGGCTAGGGTTTTGCTGACACTCAGGTTTTCTGAAGCCTTCATTAACTTTATCCCATCCTCGAATATCCTTAGATCAGGTCTAAACTTAAATCCATGGTCCTAGTTCCTCAAGTGATATCTCATCTCAGCTCATCAATCATGCAGTTGTGGAAGTGACTGTGTTGATCATATTTTCTTTAAAGTAGAGATTAAGAGTCCAAAGATCTGATCACTCGGTTGGCGTTGAGGCGGTGATGAGCGGTCCAGATGAGGAGATGGGTGAGATCCAACGGTAGTGGACAGAAGGGCGACGTGGCGCAAGGATGGGCGTGGGATAGGAAGCGGATCGAAGGGCTGTGGATCAGGCGCTAGTGAGCGGCTTAGATCAGATCTTGGAGATCAGATCGGGCGGCTGAGAGGAGATGTGGGATGAACGGTGAGGATGGGGGGCTGGAATGGTGCAATCCAATGGCCCAGATTGGGCGCCAGGTGGCGGGAAGGAGAGCGGGCCACGTGGGCGGCCCAGAGGGCGCCACGTGGCCCAATCAGAATAATTCAAAAGTAAAAACAAAGAAAAATAGAAAAGAAATAGTTAGCGGCCGAATTTGGAAAAAGTCAAAACATGAAAGTTGTTCGTCTCGACGAGATCTACAACTTTCATGTTGGTCAAAAAGCCAAAAGAGGTCATCTGTACAAAAACTATTTTTGGGGGTATTTTTAAGGGGATAAAAACACCGATTTTGTGGTTTTGAGTTGTTTTTGTATTTTTTAGTCTTTTTAAGGGTCAGTGATTTATAGACAACTTATCTACCTAATTTTTAGGGGTTTTTTGAGTGATAAAATAATTACAGAAAAATAAGGGCAATTTAATACACAATAATTAAGGTTAAATATAGACAATATAGTACATGATAAAAATAGAGAATTAGAGGATAATTTTATTGGCTTGTTTAAGCAGGGATTTTAATAAGGAGTTTTTAGCATGATGAATACGAGATTCATCACTAAGATATAAAATTTACACAAATATAAAACTGTAGAGGAAAGATTAAGTACTAAAATTAAATACAAAAAGTCACGAGGGTAAAACTGCCAAAATACCCAGCGCTTGACGATCGAACGGTGTCGCACCCTTTACTTATATACGTGACACGATCCAGTCGGCTGATACCCCTTCGCCCGCTGACGATTGAGATTAGATGGTCTTTGATTGATCCGACGGCTGCAGGAGGGTGAAATCCAACGGATGTTGTGCGTCGCCAAGAACTCGGCTGAAATCGACGGTGGAGAGAGGCGAAGAACGAACTGGCCAAGAACTCCGGCATGACGAAGTTCCTCCACCCGCCTCTTGCTACTCCGACGATCGTTGAAGCTACAAAATGGCCACAAGGCCCCTGCGAGCTCCCTCTATCGATTGACAGCTCCAAAATGGCGTGGAGGGTACTAGAGGACCACCGCAGTGTGAACGAACTGGGATTGCTCCAGGAAGCTCTTCCTTCAAAAATTTGACCCCAATATGGAGTATCTTGGCCCTTGGAACCTGCAAGGATAAAACACACACAACGAGAGACGGTTCTGAGGGCCACTGAAGGTGGAGGGGGGAGTGAATGGTGCGAGAGAAGGTTCGCTGGAGCAGGGCTCCGGCGAACTTCGATGGGCGAAATTAAAGCTAACTTGCGTAATTAAAAGACAGAATAAATGGCTAAAAAACCCTATGATTAACCATACACTAAGAATGCGATAAAAGAGGACCTCACCGGCCAAGAGACCAGGAAGCTGACCTCGACGGAGTAGCAGGGTATTTTTACAAGAAGTGGATTTTAAGAATTTACAAGGGTAAGTGGTCAATTTTATAAATATCTATATAAAGGATTTTAGGTGAGATGTATGGATTCCTCAAACTTATTTGAAAAGGTTTTTCAAATATTTTTTGAAAACTATAGTCCAAAATAGTTTTTACAAATAATTTTACAAACATGTACACACATTTGAAAATCATTTTGCAAAGGTTTTCCAAACAGTATATATAGATTTTTCAAATACTTGTGCAACCATTTTTTAAACATTTGAAAATAGTTCTAGAGGAGAGTCTCCAGGACTAGGACCTTGGGTGACATCTCGACTCGACTCTCCTGATTGTAGTACACTAATTGTCATAACTCTTATATTTTATGTACATAACAGAGAATCTAATAGTTAGAGAAGTTGGATTCCTTTTGACTAGAGCATGGTTGAGCCCAGAATTTTAGGATCACTCAAATTAAGGGTCTTTGATGAATTGAGCCTTGAAAACTCACATACACTGTCAGGAATTAAACCTACTCCTTCATTCTTTAAATGCTCGAGGACGAGCATAGTTTAAGTATAGGAGGATGATGAATCTCTGATACATCATATTAATTTCTATTTATTATTCTCATAAACTAAACAAATCAATAAAAACCACAATCAATTCACTAATATTGTGTTGTAAATAACAAACTCTAACTGTTATATAAAACTAACACTAATAATTTTGAAACTTCAACACTAACATTTTCTTTATTTTCTATTTCATTTAAAATCCCCAAAAAAAGGTAAATATTATAGATATTTATTTTATCTTTAAAAAGAAACTAAAAATATAAAAAAAACTCAAAGTCACTAAAATATAGTGTTTTTATCTATTGAAAATGTTACCAAAAATATTTCTTTGTATAAATGACCTCTTTTGACTTTTTAGTCAACATGAAACTTGTAGATCTCATCGAGATCTAAAACTTTCATGTTATGACTTTTTTTTAGTTTTACATCATGTTATTCCTTTTATATATTTCTTCTTATTTTCCATTTTTGATTAATCTTATTGGGCCACGTGGTGCCCTCTGGGCAGCCTACGTGACTGCACCTCCTTTCACCACATGCATGCTTCTTGGGCCCTTTGATCTTCACCTCGCATCTCGATCTCCACCGTCCAGACCCGCTCTTCCCTCAGCCCTCCGATCCCTCCTGATCCACTCATCTGGACCACATGTTTCTGCCTCAACCTATGTCGTTGGATGGCTTAGCATCCCACAGCACTTCTGCCTCCACATCGCCCTCTCTCCATTGGTCGTCCTATCGTCGCCTCTAGACTCCAGCACAGCCGCACATCCACGCTACGATCTAAACTGCCCATTCAGATCCTATGATCTGACCGGGTCTGCTCATACGTGCCTCCACCTGGGTCATTGGTTTGCAAGATCCAACGGTTGTCATCGCATCTTCTTCCTCCTGTAACCCCCTTCACCGGACTTTACACCTTGCTCCACCTCGCTCCATTTTTATCCTTCCACTCACCCACTCTCTCCACAACCTCACTACACTACCATGTAGCCCTAAGACCCATTAACCTCGTCAGTCTTCAATGACCATGAATCCCACTTCCCTCCTCTCCATCCAGTCGTTGCAAATCTCCTCCTCCACCATCGTAACGGTCGACCGCTTCCACCTTTAAAACACCCTCTCCGCCTCTATTCCAACCTGTCCACAAACCACGGGCATAGGCCCAGTTTCCCCCACCCCTTCGGTGACAATGGAGGGGCAGATCATAGAGGCGATGATGACACACTGTCTCTATGACACCCTTGGCCCCTTCGGTCAAAATACAGTTGCCATTGCATGTTGACGAGCTCGTTGGTGTAGCTGAGGAGCTCGAGCGAAGACCACAACGCCTCTTGATGCTCAGCCCAAGCTTCCCTCGTCTGCCCACTCCGATCATGTAATCCCTTCTTCCTTGTTTTTATCTTTATTTCTCCATCTAATCTGAGGCACATATACATTTTTGCCTCCAATTCACTACAACGTCACCTTTACAATACTCCACTTGTACGCATGATAAACCGTAATTTTAGCCCTTTAAGATTGTGGATTTAGCACTAAGAACGTTGCAGTCGGGCTGGATTCGGTCGATCAAAGACCATCTAATTGCTAAGTCAAATAGAATCGAATGGTCATGAATTTATATTTACTTGGTAAGTAACCAAGGTCGAACTCAGGGATACGAGCCTCTCTCGTGATATTTAGACTTTTATCGATTTATTAAGTGTTGAGTTAGAGAACAATAGATCAAACAATGCAAGAAGATAAAATAATGATGCATTAAACAAATATAAAACATGCATTTTTTATTTCATTTTTAATCATGCAATTAGATGTGATGAAATGCAATGAAAATATGTCTTAGATCAGAAATACTTGAGCCATTTAAATAGAAGTCAAATCAGGGGCAAATAATAAATCTCTCTTCATTCATGTAAAAAATAGGCATGAGAAACATAGAAATCAAGACACTTAGACAATAAAATAATACATTAAATTCCGTAGTGTCAAATCTGAAAGAAAAGCATGTCATAAGGAAGACAATGAGAAGAGCTTCGAAAAGCCACTGAAATCGACTTAATCGGAGCTAGGATGCTCAAGATATACACGAGTGAAGCCAGGAGCATAAACGCAAGAAAACATGAAAAATAAATAACAAGCAGGTCCCTGGGAGGGGCTAAAAAGTAAATACAAGAAAGTTTGGGACCTTCCCTGTAAATAACCCACACGCACATGGGTATTTTTGCAATTATGAAAACCTGCGAGGGTATAAATGCAAAATACCCACTATGCACGTGGTCGACACGTGATCCAAGACCTATCTGCAAAATTGAAGAAGTCGGTGGGCCTCTGTGAAATTTACCCAGAGGGCACGTGATATGCGCGTGCTCTTCCAGGCTCGGAAGACTCTGAGGCTCGGAAGAGGCTCGGGCAGCTTCGGTTAGGCTTGGCATGGGCGAGCCTCCAGGCTTAGGCTCGGAAGAGGCTCGGATAGTCTCGAAGCTCTGAGTAGGCTCGATGAAGGTTCGGGGAACCCGAGCCTGTTGATCTGGTGCTGAGGCTCGGGGAAGCTCTGGCGCTGACACGTGGATGGATGTGAACCATCCGATCAGGACAATCGGAAGGCTGCTGGACGTTCCTGAGGGAGTGATGTGGTCGCCTCTACGCCGTCGGATGGATTCCGGGAGGAAGCATCCGACGGCATCTGCTACTCCTTCCTCCTCCTCCTGGCGGCGGCTAGTTCTGACCTCCAACGAAAGGCTCCAAGCTCCGCCGCCTTCTATCTTGATCAGTGAAGATCTCCAGCAGCTCCAGAAGGTGCAAACGTCAACGTGGAATCCATACGAAGTGGCTGGGCATCTTGGAAGGGGCGTTCACAGCATAGACGCCAGAGGCGGGACTTGCAAAGTGAGCTCCGATGGAGCTCCGACCATTGCAAGTCATTCACCTGCAGGTTAATTCCAACGATCCTCTGCTTGCAAGTGAGTTAGTGTGCGTGCGTGTGGATGTCATGAGGTTCCAGGCGAGCGAAGGGAAGAAGGAACCGGAGCTCCTCTGCCGGAAAGTGCGGAAGAGATGGGTCGGATGTGACCAGTAGCGGAGAAGGGCAGGAGATAGTCTGTGAGGTGAGCGAAGGAGGTGAGTGTGCGATGAAGCTCAGAGGATACTTAATGGAGGGTATGCGGGTGTGTAGAATCCTAATTAATTCAAAGAAAGTACTTAGAGGCTTACCTGATCGGAGATGGAGGTTGGGGGCTTGGGATGGGGTTCGATGTGAACCCCGGGTCTTCGCTGGACCCCCTCAGCCAGGTGGGGCAGCTCGAGCGGAGGCGTAGCTCCGCAACGCCGCCATGGAAGGCGACAGGTCAACACTGGGGGAATTCGTCGTCTTCACGCCTCATCGGACCTCCCCCTGTCACGGGGAGGAGGAGAAGAGCTGGGCGATGCCCCGCGTATAGGTGGACGTTTGTGAATGGAGGCGGGGACTGGCTATTTGAAGGTTGAAGCTCGGTGGTTCAGGTGATAGCCACTGTGGTTTGCATGGTGAACGTGGAGCAAAGGAGAGGGGATCGTGGGTGGTGGAAACGCCTGCGATGAAGAGGGATGATGGGAGGACATCATGGGGGTGTTAGCGAGTGGACAAGGTGGACGAAGACTCGGAAAAAATTGAAAGGGGGAGGTTGTTGCGCGAGGTGGAGCGACGTGGTAGCAGGCTGAACGGAGGTTGATGAAGGGTTCTAAGCCGTTGGATCATGTGATTCAACGGCCGGGAACGAGGCGCTTAAGAGCGGCTATGATGAAAGCGATTGGGGCGTATCGAAAGGCCCAGATGAAGGCGCTAGCTAATGGTCCTGATCAAAGCTGGGCAGTCGATCGAGTGGTGATGGAGCATGCCACGTGTCGTGGTATGGAAGGGGCATGATTGGATGGGCGTTATGAGATCAGGAGCGAGATCGGATGGTAGATATCGAGGGCGTGAAAGAACGGTGGAGATGAAAGGATGAGAGCGAGATCGAATGGTGCACAAAGCGCCACGTGGAGGGCGGAAATCAAGGCGCCAACGGGCGACTGTGATGAAGTTGGAATATGATCAGACGGCGGAGGTTACAGCATGCACGTGTAGCTCGTGGAACCATTGGATCAAGAAGAGATCCAACGGCAAGGGGCGCGGGCGGACAGTGCAAAAGGGTCGGGCCACATGGCTCACCCAGAAAGAGCCACGTGACCCAATCAGATTAGTTGAAAGAAGAATTTAAAATATGAAGGGGGCAAATGGCCAAATTTGGAAAAACTCAAAACATGAAAGTTGTAGATCTCGATGAGATCTACAAGTTTCATGTACCAAAAATTGAGATGAGGTCATTTAAAGAAAGAAAATATTTTTAAGGATATTTTTAAGGCTAAAAATACCATGATTTTTAATTTTGACCTTTTTTGTGATTTTTAATTTATTCAAGACTCTGATAATTACAAGACTTTAACTGGTTTTTATTGACACACATTTAAGCAAGGGGGTTAAAATAGGCAAATAAAGATGATGAAATCGAGTTTCATCACCCCCCATACTTAAACTATGCTCGTCCCCGAGCATCAAGAAAATGAATGAACTGAATTAACCCCCTTGTGCATGTGAGTATAGGATCCAATCTGTTCAAATCCACTCAACTTTAGAGATCCAAAATTTTAGAGCTCAACCCAACCTTAATCAAGAGGCACCCAATTCCTCTAGTTATCCAGACTCTCTCTGATGTACATATAGACTAAGGGTATGATATTTAGTGTTGACTGCGTTCACGAGAGTAGAGTCAAAACTTCACCCAAGGTCTTGGTCCGAGAAACTCTCCTAAGGACCCAATCCTCAACACTAGGGAGTAAATCAAATCTTGCATCCAGTCCACCTTATCTTTAGTTGTCAGACTTAGAAATATAGATGGAAGGCCAGTAATGGAGGGCATGGGATTGTGTCATTTCTTCTCTCCCTCTCATTGGAACAAGGATTCTCTCTTAGTGCCTTATTACGCAACACAATTTTTTTGGTGTTGATCAGTGTGTCCGTCAAGAGAAGTTGGAGCCGTCTGCACTTGTTTTCCTGGGAATACACCGGGGTGTGTCTTTTTTGAGTACCTATCGTACCTTCTACACCCAGACTTGTAGCATTTACGATGCAGAGCCCTTTTTTGGTGCAAGCCCGACTCCTGGTCCTAATAGAGATGGTCCAAGTGGGCGTGATCGCCTTTGGTGGAAGCTCTTTGATATTTGACTTTGTGGAATGAGAGCTTTTTTTTGATATTTCATTTATTTGTAATATTTTCGGCTAGCTCCACTGCTTTTACCAAGAGTTAGGCGCACTGATTAATATTTTTTTGTTTATTTCACACTCTGGCACTTAGGTCAATGTCAAGAGATTAATATAAGAACCAAGTTCTCATATTGGCTAAAATTGCTGACACTCAGGTTTCATGAAGCATTCAAAGATTTTATCTCATCCTCGAGCATCATTAGATCAAGTCCAGACTCGAATCCCTCATCCCAGTCCCTCAAGTGATGATTCAACTCATCTCATCGAAACCGTGGTCGTGCATGTGATGTGTTGATCATATTCTTATGGTCTGAGACTAAGCATGAAATATAGCATGCAAATATGGAAATCTAGGGGAATGTGGATGATCAAGTCTAAGATCTTGATGGCTAAGGTTGGTTAACCTAAAATCTCAAATCCTCATAAACTAAGTTTCCTTGAACATTTCAGATCCTAGGTGGAAGTGTGATTGTAGAGGATTAATCCAACTCCTTCATTTACAAACACTTTTTTAAACTTCAAGAGATATTATGACTGCCTAAACTCAATTAAGTAGATGCATCTGCATTCAGCCAGTATGGGTGTAAGTATAGGCCGGAGCCCGTTACTTGAGGTCGGGGCCTTACGCGATGTCCTCTAAACCACCCACTCTGCTAAGGGCGAACCCTCACTGAACGCAGCTACTTATTTGGGCTTAGTAGTCATTAATGACTCTTAAAGGATTTTTGGATTTTCTCATTTTTATGGATTTTTAATTAAGGGTTAGAACACTGGTTAGACTCAACTTTCCTTGAAAAAGAGAAAGAAAATTTCAATACCATGTCATACAAATAAAAAATTTCAAAACATTTTCAAAAGATTTTTCAAAACAAGGGAAACTCATTTTTCAAATCATTTTTTAAAAAAAATTATAAAAATAGTGTAACATAATATAGAAGGCTTTGAAAACCACTGAGTCCACTTAGTTCAAAGAAATTTACTTTAGCCAAAAAGTTTTAAATTTTTCAAATTTTTCAGATTATAGCTAGAGTAAGTATACTGTATATACGGTATACACCCTGTACTTAAACTTTGCTATGTCCTCATAGCACTAGATGATACAAGTCCATAGGTCCATTTAAATATAGAGAAATATACAGTAACTAAAGAGGATCCCCCCTATACTTAGGTTGGAAATAACCTAAGTATAAAGACCAGAAAAGATGAGTAGAGAAAAGCATGGGGACTCGGGTCCCCCCTATACTTAGGCTGAGATTAGCTTAAGTATAAAGAAGGAGATTTGATGTTGGGGGAGATCCGAGGTGAACGAAGAAGATGGATGGATATACAAATGAGTGGATCTGCGGAGATTAATGGAGTATCTAAGGCTCAGGGGAGGGTGTCGGAGCAAACATGGCTCAATCAAACATGCAAGACCCTTTTATTCACCAACTTACACATGAAACCAACAGATGTTGGTTATTTATCTTGTCCATTTTATTGGTGATTAAAATATTTTATCTTTACGTGGAAAAAAATGTTAAGTACAATCAACTGCGTAAACGAGGGTGTTGCTCTCGCAAAACAATATTTTACTCTGTTTTAGGTTGAGTTGCAATTAACAGTCCCAATTATTTTTCTTAAGGTTATCACTGAATTAAGGTGAGCACATAAATCAAGCAATCATCGTCTACCGTTCATTCCCATTTTCCATTAACCTAGGTGATCAAGCTAGGAGGGGAAATCGGGGAAAACCATGTAATCGATAAAAACCATAATCTATGCTAAGCGAGAAATCATGCAGTGCCTTGGCGAAGATTCATGAAAACTTGGACTATTTGAAAACCAAAATAATGTATGCAAGTCAATCAAAAGCCACACCTAACATGCTTCTATTAGCGGGGAAGAATGTCTTTTAAATTTGTCTAAGTGAAGCGAGGTTGTGTGCATCTTGAATTAATGTATGTCCTACCTACAAGCAAACACATGAAAAATGGATGATAAAATACGCTCGAAGAGCCGCGTGCCTAGTCCTAGGCCGACACTCAAGTGGGGACGATCCCCACACAACCACATATATCGTTCATTTACAGTCGCGAGTCTTCGATCGAAGACCACTGTAAAGACGATTATTACATGATAAAAATGATATGCAAAAGACACATTTTTTTTCTTTCTTTTCGATTTGCTCCAAGCATGCTTTTGCGGTTCCTCGCAGCGGGAAGCACCTGCTCCTCGCCTCCTTGAACACCAAGGGTCCTACCACAAAAGAAAAGGTTAGAGATCAATTGAAAAGAAAAAATTTTGCAATGCAAGATAGATGAACAATTTGACCTTTATAAAAGAAACACTTAATTAAATAAATAAGACCTTTAAGAATATGGATTTAGCACTAAGAATATTACAGTCGGGCTGGATTCGGTCGATCAAAGACAATCTAATTGCTAAGTCAAATAGAATCAGATGGTCATGAATTTATATTTACTTGGTAAGTAACCAACGTCGAACTCAAGGACACGAGCCTCTCTCATGATATTCAGACTTTTATCGATTTATTAAGTGTTGAGTTAGAGAATAATAAGTCAAACAATGCAAGAAGACAAAACAATGACGCATTAAACAAATATAAAACATGCATTTTTCTTATTTAATTTTTAATCATGCAATTAGATGCGATGAAATGCAATGAAAATATGCCCTAGATCAGAAATACTTGAGTCACAATAAAATAATACACTAAATTTCGTAATGTCAAATCTGAAAGAAAAGCATGCCAAAAGGAAGACAATGAGAAAAGATTCGAAACGCCACTGAAATCGACTCAATCGGAGCTAGGATGCTCAAGATATACACGAGTGAAGCCACGAGCATAAACACAAGAAAACATGAAAAATAAATAACAAACAGGTCCCTGGGAGGGACTAAAAAGTAAATACAAGAAAGTTTGAGACTTTCCCTGTAAATAACCCACACGTACAGGGGTATTTTTTCAATTATAAAAACCTACGTGGGTATAAATGCAAAATACCCACTATGCACGTGATCGGCACGTGATCCAAGACATGTCTGCAAAATTGAAGAAGTTGGTGGGCCTTTGTGAAATTTACCCAGAGGACACGTGATATGCGTATGCTCTTCCAGGCTCGGAAGACTCTGAGGCTCGGAGGAGGCTCGGGCAGCTTCGGTTAGGCCCAACATGGGAGAGTGATGAATCCACATTTCATCATCTTTATTCTATCATTTTGGCACCAAAAACCCTAGCAAATGCCCGAAAATACCCTTAAATAGAGCATCTTAGCATCCATGCATGTGCATCATATTTGTGTATAAATCACTGTAATTAAGGCCAAAATTATAGAATAAATAAAGAAAAGAAAAAGAATAAAATATTGTAAATATTTTATGACCCAAAATCCCCGAGACCTAGGCATCTTGATGAATAGGTCGACAAGGAATAAAGTAGGGGGAGATAAGGTCAGAAATACAGCGAAAATACCTATACATTCCTTTCATTCTTTATTCATTTTGGGACCTATTTTTGGTTCCACTTTTTATACATCAAATAAAGAAACTCTGTACATGAAAGTTGTAGATAATTTTATAAAGAAAAAATACAAAATTGATTTCACAGAAAAAGAATGTACAGATGAAAAATTATGGTCTGAATAAGAATCCAAAATCCCAACTTCCCAGATCCATATCTCACAACTGACAACTCCAAATGCAGTGTACTCACTTTTAATTGTATATAGAATAAAATAATCTATCCAATGGCGGTGGTTTCGCATTTGGCGGAGCTACGGTTTGAAAGTTGAGTTTTGGACCCTAATTGTATACTTGTACTGAATAAAATATTCAATTTATTCTTTATTCATTATTTATTCATTTTTTATATTTTTATAATTTTGTAAATATTACTTATAATATATATGTGTATTAAAATTGGAATAAAATGCAAAGAAAAATAAAAATAAATATACTTGTATAAAGACTACATAGGTATTATACATACACTTATACCTATATACAATACACTTGTATTTTATTAAATATACAAAACATATCAGAAAAATAAAATAAAAATATATTTATGTATATAAAAGTATGTTATAATTTTATAAAATACTAAATAAAAATAATAAAAATAAAATACCTAAATAAAAATAAAATATTAAAATACATAGGTATTATACCTATATAGGGTTAAAAAGGTAACTTGTAAAAATATAAGTCATAAAAATAAATAAAAATCAGAATAAAATACTACATAAAATTTTGAGCATTTTTTATTTTATAACTTTTATTTAATTCGGCCATTTAGTATTTTAAATTGAATTAACAAAAGGTTTTTCCAGGGTTTTTCCTGGTTGGTCCACGTGGACCAACCAGGCGCAAACCCTAGTTGACCTTGGTCAACTAGGTGACCTACCCCCTGTAGCCTTGTCAGAGGCTTATTTTTGGGTCGATTTCTCGATTTTTTCAAGGACGCTAGGCACCTCATTTCGTGCTAGCGCCTTCTTGACTTTTGATCATCGATGATCGAGAAGGCTCGCCCATATCTTACATCGGATTATGGATCACTGAATCGCTCCAGAGCTCTTGATCTTTGGGCCCCTGCGACTCAGGGTCAAACCACATATAACGAACCCCCCTTCTTTCCTTTTGAATTTGAGTCCCCTTGGTCCACCCTTCAGCGCCACCTTCGTGCTCCTGAGCTCCTTGGAGGTGACAGCTCCATGCCAGCTCCTCAGCCAAGGCGTTCGAAGTCGAGGGAGCCTCCACCACCTCCGCCAACAGCCGGCGTCGAGGTACCTTTCTTCCCTCTGGCTCCGGCCATCGAGGGCTCGCCCCACCTTCTTGTTTATCTCATTAGGTTCCTGTTAGCTGTAGCTTCAAAAACCCCAAAAAATTTCTAAGTCCCATCGCTTATTTCGCCCATCCAAGCATCCTCGCCGGAGCGCACCTCCGGCCACCGACGACCACTTCCCCTCGCGCATCGATTAGGTCCACCCCAGGTCCAGGCACTTTGCCCTGGACCTTCTAACTCTTCTTGCAGGTCAAAGCCAACTTGAAAGCGCCTGGAGGCGAGTTTTGACGCTCGCCGGACCGTGGCCAAGCTCCCCAGCTCAGCCATCTTCGCCTGAGCACCTCGGCCGCCGCCGCGGCATTTTGACGCCCCCAGGAGATAGACGAAGACCTGAGGAGCCTCCCGTCCCATTTTGAAGCCAAAAAGCTCATCGGAGACGGAGCTTGACCTCGGAGAACTTCGGCTCGCCGGAGTTCGTCGCGGTTCTTGCTCCGGCCTTCATCACCGTTGGATCGAGGTGGAGCTCCAGATCGCGCATCGACCGTCCGATCTTCCACGCCCAGCCACCGTCGGATCTCTTTTTGAGATCTAATCTCAGACGTCAACGCCAACCGTCATCGGATGCCCTCGTGCTGCCACGTGGATAAGTGGCTCGCTCCCCGCCGCTGGATCGCGCCCCGCCGCCAGCCGTTGGATTCGTGCCACGCGTCGTCGTCGGAGCGCCCGAGCGAGGGTATTTTGCATCCCAACCCTCGCACTTTTTGTATTTAATATTTAGTATTTAAACTTTTGTCTGTAGTGTAAAAGTTTTGTAATATTTGCATAAAGACCCTCGAACTTTGTTTATTTGCATCTAGGTCCTTCGCCACGTCACCTCACGTGACCTGTACACGTGAGGGGGTGGGCATTTTGCAAGGATACCCTCAGTCATTTATGTATTTCATTTTAGTCCTAAAACTATCGCAGCACGTGTAAACTTTTTGGATATTTTGCAAGTAGGCCCCTAGGGTTTCGTAATATTACATTTCAGTCCTCGCCAGGCGCGTGCAAGTCACGCGCCCTGGTGGGAAAATTGCTAAGAGGCCCAGGCAGCTTTTGTAATTGCATTTTGGTGTTATAAATTGAATATTCAGTGTATATTTTTGTGGAAAATTGCATGTATGCCCCTGGATGTTTTAGATATTGCACATATACCCCTGCCAGGACTGTTTAATGTTTGGATGTTTGCTCTAATTATTTAACCTATCTTTTTAAGTCCAAAAATTCCACAAAAAATAGATTTAAGCTCCTGGACATGTGTACTTTGACGCCACATTTTAGTTTTTGATTTTATCTTATTTTTATATTTATTAAAAATCAAAAACTTGCTTTTTGTGTACTGTCTAGCTTAGAAAATACCAAAAAAATATTAAAATACCTCTAAAAATTCCAAAAAAATTACCTAGTGTCTATTTTATTCTATTTTAGTGTCAGTCCAAAAATCATTAAAAATCTCGAAAGAAAAAACACTAAAAAATTAAAAACACTCAAAAACTTCAAAAAAATATATAAAATAGTAGAAAAATCCAAGAATAGCAAATTCAGGTTCTGTTTATTCCTAATTTTGTTCTTTTCATTAGAAAAATAGTGTGAAACATTTTGAGTACTGGTTGCTATTTTTAAATTGTATTTTATTCACAGCCAGCCCTATTTCCACGTTTTCTCTTATTTCAGCATTTAAAAAATTCCAAAAACACCTTGAAAAATCCCCAAAAATCACAAAAATAGTAAAAAATTATAAAAATACCAAAAACATCTTAGATCTGAATTTTTGGTTATTTTTGTGCACTTTTATAAATACTTTAGCTTGTCATTTATTATATTGCCTCTACTTTCCAATATTAAAAAAAAAGAAATAAAAAAATATAAAATATAAAATCTAAAAATCAAAAAATTAAAAATCAAAATACAAAATTAAAAATTAAATAAAAAAATTTAAAAAATTAAAAACCCACAAAAATTTAATTTGCTTGCTTGCTTAGCGTAGACACTACACACACACACACTTGTGCATACATTTGTTTGAACTACCCTGCTTGTTCCCTGTGTTCGAACTCTCTGCATACTTGTCACTATACACCATTTGTGCAGAGTTAAAAATAAATTTTAACTCCACATTAGTTCTAATTTGTTGATCTTTAGTGTGGGTTAATTGTTGATTAATCACATTTTATTGTGGGTCGCCACAGCGACGTATTTAGACCCTCGATAATTTGCGATTATCAAATGGCGCCGTTGCCGGGGAGCAACAGCGAATAGTTCACATTTTGTTTGATTGTGTGATTGTTTACCATAGCATTAGTTTACATCTCTTACATTTTTGATATATCTTGTTGAGCTATCTGACCGTCTCTCTTTTCTTGTCTCCTTGCGAGGGACCGCGGAGCGAGGCGGATTGCTTAGGTGATTCGGAGCATCCTTGGGAAGCGGAGCCGGCCTTCTTAGGTCACACCGGCAGGAGAGAGCAGGAGGAGTGAGGGAGAGTGATTAGATTAGCTTACATTTATTTTTGTGAGAGAGAGACTATTAATTTGTAATAATACAGGTACACTTGGACTTGGACACTCAGACTATCGGGCCTAATTTCCGGGTGTTTGTTCACCCAGGGGCTCACCGTGTTTTTATCGTGTTTTATCGCCGTCATTTTCCGGTTTTGTTTTCATTTTTCACTTTCTTTTGTGGTTTGAGCTCTTAGTTCTAGGTTCTGCTTGATTCGATTAGAATAGGTCCAAACACCTAATTATCTTTGCATGCTCCTATAGATTCGTATTTGGACTTAGACTAATTAAACAGTTAGCTAGTAGCTTCCGATCCACGCGCCGCGAGCTCACACCCAAACAAGTGCTTTCTCATAACTCAAATGTGTTGAGCAGAGGAGGGGTGAGCCTAGACCGGACACTCGGATTAGGAGTTAATAGTTAGCTTGTGGTTCTTCACGCTAGCAGTTGCCTAATCTAGGACGATTTCCGCTTTGCATTTCGCCATATAGTGTAGGTTTAAAAATTCTGCTTTGCATCCCGCATGGAGAGAGCTGGGATTCGCTGTAAGTCCTCTTACTTTGCACGCATCATCTAGGCACAAAGGTGAGATTTCCACCTTGGTGTCGACTTGCACGGCTTTTCCGACTCTATTCTCCCTCTGTTTTTGGAACAAAGTAGGATAAAGGAAAAATACAAAAAATGTTAGGCGCTTGTTTGAATCTACTCAAAAGAAGCGATAACACCAAAAAAATTAAAAAAGGGACTGCTAAAGAAAACTTGACCAAAATAAAATTGGTAATTGGATTCATTGCTTGGGGAGAGTAACACCCTCACTTGTCTTCAGGTTGCATGGGAAGGTTTCCTTCCAAGTGTGGTGAGCGCTTCGTAAGGATTAGAGCCCAAAACCCAACTTGTGGCTGCCTTGTGTATCGCCTGGATTTCCGAAGTATTGGCGCTACTATCGTACGTAGTCGAGTAGGACTTGGTCGCCATTGGTGACTCGCTATTGTGTGAGCACCGACCTTGTCCGAAGTACCGAGCCTAGGCCACGCCTTCACGGGTGTGTCTGTCTCACCGGCTGCGTCCGAGTAGGATCTTGCACGCTCACGGGTGATTCCGTTGCGAGCGAGGTCCGAAGTATCGGTTTCGCCTATCGGCTTCCTCCCTCTATTTCTTTGGATGAGTAGGGATCCAGGAAGGGTTACAAGGACCTCAAAAAGCGCAAGTTACAGGTTACACAGGAGGAGGACAAGTACGGGGACACTTTCCTGGCAGTACTCTCGCTCCTATAGGCGTAGCATTCTAAGGACTCGTGAAAAGATAAATACCTGAAAACAAGCTAAAATTGACAAGATAAAAGCCGAACCTTCACGGCTTCACGAGTTGAGTTGGTGAATTCACCCTTGCTTTGCGTTTGATTGCTAGATTTATTTAGGTCAAGATCAAAAACACCGCACAATTGTGCACAATTTTGTTGCATATCATCTTCTTCTTCTCTTGCATTATCCCCACTCTTCTCGAATAATCAAGATGATGTGACGGAGATCTCTTAGGCCGACCTTGTCGGCATCGCTATCTAGCACTCCTCCTTACTCATCTAGGAATGCCTCGGAGAGTCCGCTCTCCGAGCCCGAGTTCACATCCACCCTGTTCCCCCTCGACCACCCTTCCCATTCTCCTTCTCTCAGTCCAATTGTGTCAGAATTCAGTGCATCACAGAGTTCCGCTCATTCAACAGCACCTGAGATGGCCTCTTTTGCTTTTTCAGAAAATCCAGCAATGGCAGACAGAGGCGAGCACCCAGATGACCACGATCACCCTCCATTCATAATTGATCAGGTGGCCATCAACAATTCCTTGCTAGCGTCCCTGGAAAATATGCAGAGACAGATCCGTGATCAGGGAACATTCATGGGTGATCTGATGAGAGAGATAGCACAGCTGAGAGAAAACCGACCTGGGGGCGGTGGCGGTGGAGGAGGAGGAGGACCCGATGCCGGAGGAGGCGATCCAGACGCAGAGCGACCGCCACAGACTATCATGAGGGAACTGCACAACCCAGCTTCGTCCCTCACTCACCGGTGGATCAGACTCCCGCCAATCCACGAAGACTTCGAGCTTCGGCACCACACGATTCAGTTGCTACCCAAGTTTCACGGGCTGCCGACCGAAGAGCCGCACCTCCACCTCCAAGAATTTGAAATGATATGCAGTACTATCCATGATCGGTTGATGACCGAGGACACCATTAAGATGATCGCCTTCCCGTTCTCTTTGGTTGATAGAGCCGCATATTGGCTCAAGCACCTTGGGCGATTCGTCGATACTTGGGAAGATCTCCGGACCGCATACCTCAAGAAATACTATCCTCTCGGCCGGACCAACGCAGCTCGAGCCATGATCAGCAACTTTGTCATGATCCCAAATGAACAATTCCATGAAGCCTGGGATCGATTCAGAGAGCTCATAGACCGGTGTCCACATCACGATATCTCCAAGCCCAACCTGGTGCAGAGTTTCTTCTGTGGGCTGACACCGGAGCTGCAGGGGCTTGTGAACGCCTCTTGCGGTGGGTCCTATTTCTCTAAGGGAGAAGACGACGTCTGGGCCATCTACGAAGGCATGGCAGAGAACTCCACAGTGATGACCCAGGCCAGAGTCTACACTCAGCAGAAACCCCCGCAGGGAGCGGGATCATTTCAGAGGATCGCCCGCATCGATGCCGGTCCCAGCACAACGTCGGTAGCCGCAGCCCAAGCCGAATCAGCAGCAGCCGACATGGGCATTATTAGCGAAAAGTTGGACCGCATGGAGATCCTTGAAAAGAAGCAGAACCAAGGTCTAGCCCAGATGGACCTTCTCACCAAAACCATGAGTGACCTGAAGACTCAAATTCTATGTATTCAGGAGGCACAAGCCCATTCCCAACAGCCTCCCAGGTCACAGGTTGCTTCCAGCAGCAGCAATCCCAACCAGGCCTCCACCTCATACCACCAGGTGAACCATATCCAGGCGGAGCCGGTTCCATTGTTGCAGTACCATTCAGAGCAACCGCCATCTTCGGACACGCAGATGGTGGTCTATCAGCCGGAGCAGCCACTGGCAGTTCTTCCTCCACCCTCCTTTGAGCAGGAACCATTGATGGAAGTCAATGGGATTTGGTATGACCGATACCCTCAGCCCGCAATCCGTAGGGATCACCCCGGATTCCGTTGGGGCAATGGTGGATCCTCATCCCAGCAGCATCCTCCTACTCAAGGACAGCAGAACAGCCAGCTGACACAACAGCAACAGCAGCAGCCCCAGTACGCCCATCAGCAACAATACCAGAGTGGTCCTCGTCCCTCCTATCAGGGACAGCAGTGGAGGCAGCGACAACCGCCTCAGCAGTCTTATCACCAGCCTTCCCCCCAGTATCAGCAACAACATCAGCAGCAGCAGCCCCATTTCCAGCAGGGACAGACATCCGGTTCTCAGGGTCCAGCCTATGAGAACCCAGCTCTCGATGATCTTGCCCGCTTGCTATCTGAACAGCGAGCATCTTTCAGGCAAGAAATGGATGAATTCCGGCAGGAGATGCGGGATATCATCAAAGGCAAAGCCGCCATACCCGCTCAGATCGAACCTAATCCTAATAACCTAAAAAGAAAATTTGAGCAGGTAGAGTTCACAGAGGATACCTCTCCTAGTGATGATTTGAATGATATGTCTTATTCTTTGAATGATGCTGATTTTGTGACTACTAGGAGCGGTAGGATGCCAGCCGGCGGCGCCTCTTCTGAGCGACGACCAGATGCTGAACCAGGAGCGTCAGAGGAGCAGAGGAGCGGTGCTGATGCCGCTAATGATGATGTTGAAGACGGTGGTGCTGATGCCACCAATGATGGAGTCCAGGACGACGGTACTGATGCCGTTGTGATACCAGATGCAGACGGTGGTGCTGAAGCCACCATTTTGAATGATGAATCAGAGCGCGGTGCTGATGCCGCGAAGACCGGTGCTAGTGGTGGTGCTAAGGCCACCACATCCACTTTTGTTGAGCCATCATCTGTGATGTTATCACATTTTGTACCTAGAGACTGTGGGAACAAAAACAAAAACAAAAATATGAATAAAGGAAAGGTTTCTGTTCAAATTGCGGATCCATATGTGGTGAATGATGATTATTGTATGGATTCTCCGTCTTCACAGGCACAGGGACCGAGTCCTAGTCCTCCATATGAGGAGGCCCCTACCATCCCCTTCCTTGAGGCACCCCGCCGAGCGAAGGGGAATAAAAAAGAAAATCCAAAAAAGAGCCAACAGGTAGAGTTCGGCAACGAAATGATTGACAGATTCCATATTCAGCTGACTCTACGGGAAGCATTTGAGCATATCCCCTTCTTCAAAAAGAACTTGAAAGAGACAACTATTGTTCGAAGGAAGAAGAGGCACAGAGATCAAATCCATATGCTCACTCATGACACATGTTGCATCATCCTGAACAAGCTGCCAGCCAAGCGACCAGACGCAGGAGCTCCTTATGTCAGCTGCGAGATTCAGGAGCAGCAGTTTGATCGTACTCTATTAGACAGCGGCTCTTCAATTAACCTCCTTCCGGCAGCCTTACTCAAGCAGTTCGAGTTTGGTCCTCTTCTTCGAAGCAGAACCGTCCTTCAGTTTGCTGATAGGTCGATTAAGAGGCCGAAGGGGTTATTGAAAGACGTGGTCGTTACCATTCAGGGCCTGAAATTCCCCGTGGACTTCGTTGTGTTGGACATGGAGATCCCCGAGTCGGTGATTGATGCCCCCATCATTCTCGGACGTCCATTCTTGGCCACAGCCAAGGCGGTGACCGACCATGATAGTGGGAAGGTATGTTTTCGCGTAGAGGGCGAAACCATACAAATAGAGACGATCGAAGAAATCAGAGCTAGAGAGTTAGAGTGCTCCGAGCAGTCCAGTGAAGCAGCGCAGATGACAGAGGAGGAGTTAGACATCCACCAGGTTTGTGATTTTGAGATGACTGATGATGAATCCAACTGGACAGATCCCGTAGCACCGACCCTCGCCTTGCCTACAGATTCACTGTATCTCAAGCTCATGGCAGTCGAGAGCCGGGAGAGCACATCCCTGGATGAGGATATTTCTGAGGCTGACAGTGTTGTGATGAGTGGTGCAGATGAGTTCCATTCTTGCTCATCTTCTTCTGATCCCTCGGATTCAGACATTGACTGGGATGACTTTGATGATTATTTGCCTTGTCTGATTCCTTCTGAGCTAGCAGCCATGACAGATTGCGAGCCAGTGCAGTTTATTGATGATTCAGCAGGCTGCCCTTCGTCAGGAATTCATGCAGAGCGAGAGTTCTCCCATGCAGACCTGGTCGCATTTACACAGACGTATCAGAAACCAGATCTGCCGCCTCCCAGTTGCCCAGAACGGAAACCTCTACCGCAGTCGATGAAGTACAGATTCCTTGATGGAGAGCCAGAAATGCACCCAGTCATTATCTCAGCAGATTTGACTGGAGAACAAGAATCTCGTCTGATGGAGGTTCTTGAAAGAAACCGCAAGGCAATCGGTTGGAGTATAGCTGATCTCCAGGGGCTGAGCCCAAATATTTGCTCTCACCACATTTATCTTGAGGATAACGCTAAGCCGTCGCGTGAGTTCCAATGACGGTTGAACCCGAATCTTCGAGACGTAGTCATGAAAGAAATTTCCAAGTGGTGGAGCGTCGATTTTATCTATCCCATCTCCGACTCCAAATGGGTAAGTCCGCTACATGTGGTACCTAAGAAGACGGGTATCACTACAGTTGTTAATGAGTCTGGAGAGGAGATCGCTACCAGAGTACCAACTTCTTGGAGGGTCTGTGTGGACTACAGACGATTGAATGAGGCCACCAAGAAGGATCACTTCCCGCTACCATTCATTGATCAGATTATCGAGCGGCTAGCTGGGAAGAGTCATTATTGTTTTCTTGATGGGTACTCTGGATACAATCAGGTGGCCATTGCGCCCGAAGACCAGGAGAAAACAACATTCACCTGTCCGTTTGGGACTTATGCTTTCAGATGGATGCCCTTTGGTCTATGTAACGCTCCGGCAACATTCCAAAGGTGCATGTTGTCCATCTTCTCAGACATGGTGGGTGACTGTTTAGAGGTCTTCATGGATGACTTCTCGGTCTACGGCGACGGGTTCGACGCTTGTCTTGACTGCCTAGACCGTGTGCTCAAGCGCTGCATTGAGGTCAATCTTGTCTTATCCTGGGAGAAGAGTCATTTCATGATGACTCAGGGGACGGTCCTTGGTCATATCGTCTCCAACAGGGGCATGGAGGTCGATCCGGCTAAGGTGGATATCATCAGAAAACTCAATCCGCCGTCCAACTTACGTCAGTTACGGTCTTTTCTGGGGCACGTCGGTTTCTACCGATGGTTCATTCAGGACTTCAGTCGAATTGCCCGACCGCTTACTGACTTGCTCACCAAAGACACCGAGTTTATTGTTAATGATAAGTGTCTTGAATCATTTGAGACTCTCAAGAATATGGTTGTTTCAGCTCCTGTCCTTCAGCCACCCGATTGGTCTCTCCCATTCGAGATCATGACGGATGCTTCAGATTTTGCCGTTGGGGCTGTGCTTGGACAGAGGAGGGATGGTTTACCCTTTGCCATTCACTACGCCAGCCGGACTTTGGATGCCGCTCAGCGGAATTACACCGTGACTGAGAATGAGATGCTGGCCGTAGTCTTTGCTCTCGATAAGTATCGATCGTATATTCTCGGATCTAGAGTGACAATCTACACTGATCATACCGCCATCCGGTATTTAATGGCTAAGAAGGATGCCAAAGCACGTCTCACCAGATGGATCCTTCTACTCCAGGAATTTGATATTGAAATTAAGGATAAGCCTGGAGTCAAGAATGTGGTGGCAGATCATCTCTCCAGATTGGAGAATCTTGAGGAATCTGAGCCCAGCGCACCTATCACAGAGACATTTCCAGATGAGGCGATCTTGGCTGTCACCTCACTCCCATGGTATGCTGACTTTGTAAACTATCTTGTTGCAAGACAGTCCCTCAGGGTTGGCCCAGGCAGAAACTTGAGACCTTCCTAGCTAAGGCCAAGTTTTACCATTGGGAGGATCCCGTCCTTTATCATGAAGGAGGAGATAGTATCTGGAGGAGGTGCATTCCTCAGGAAGAGCAGCATAGCGTCCTCACATACTGCCACAAGCTTGAGGCAGGAGGACATCATTCTGGGAAAAGGACAGCACAGAAGGTGCTTCAATCCGGCCTATGGTGGCCTACTCTCTTCAAGGATTCTGATGAGTTCGTGAAGAGATGTACTGACTGTTAGAAAATGGGAACCTGCGGACAGAGAGACATGATGCCCATGCAACCTATTCACTTCTGTGAGGTTTTGATGCATGGGGAATTGATTTCATGGGCCCATTTCCTAAGAGTCAGGGATTCGAGCATATTTTGCTCACTGTGGATTATGTCAGCCGATGGGTTGAGGCCATCCCCGCCCGAGCCGCAGATGCTAAAACCGTTTGCAAATTTTTGAGGAAAAATATCATTTCACGGTTCGGGGTACCTAGAGTCTTGATTTCAGACGGGGGGTCTCACTTCATCAATGACAAAGTCAGGGCCCTTGCAGACGAGTTCGGCATTGACCATCGGGTTGCCACTCCTTATCACCCTCAGATTAATGGTCTTGCCAAAGTATCGAATAGGGAGATAAAGACAATCTTGCAGAAAGTTGTCCGCCCAGACCGAAAGGATTGGTCACAGCTTTTGGACTCGGTCTTGTGGGCTTATCGGACATCTTTCAAGAATCCATTGGGAACATCTCCCTTTCGTCTCGTCTATGGCAAGCCGTGCCATTTGCCAGTGGAAATCAAGCACAAATCTTTTTGGGCAGTTACTGAGTTGCTTCTAGATCCCGAGAGTATAGGAGACCAGAGAAGAGCAGAATTGGCAGCCCTGGAAGAATTGAGAGATACAGCCTTTTCCAACAGCCTACAGTACAAGGAAAAAGTGAAGACATGGCACGATTCGCATATCAGCCATAAATAGTTTGAGCCAGATCAGAGAGTATGGTTGTTTGATTCCAGGCTGAAGTTATTCCCAGGGAAATTGCAGAGCAAGTGGAAAGGACCGTATGTGGTCAGGAAGGTACACGACAATGGCAGCATCGATATATCCGAACCGTCATCTTACTCTACCTTCCGCGTCAATGGTCAACGCCTGAAACTATATCTTGATCATGATCCACCGACCATTGACGTTGCCCCCATTCTTCTGGTATGAGATGTGTCCTTTGATTTTGATCATCTGCATCTCATATATGGTAATCAACTCTATTCCCCGCTGTACAAATCCATCTGTTCATATCACTCTGTTGTCTGTTGATCTATTTTCTTATTTTCTTCTTTTCTTCTTTTCCTTTTCTATTTTCTATATCTATCAAAAAGGTGCCGCTCTTGTAGACAGTTTTCCATACTTAGGACGTACTTTGTCCTAAGTATAGGGGAGTTGGCACCCCGAGTTCCTTTCATTTTCATGTCGATCCTCTCTATTGTCTCCTCTTCTTGTCTATACTTAGGATTATTTGATCCTAAGTATAGGGGGAGACAATCTGAGTACGATCTGTTCATTCCCACCCTTGACCCTCCCTGCGTTGTGTACAGTCTGCTATACTTAGGATTATTTGATCCTAAGTATAGGGGGGACGGTCAACTTCTCATTCGTTTGTTCATCCATTCCTTTATTTATTCTTTAGGCTTGTCTATACTTAGTACGAGTTATGTCTTCTCTTTTCTCTCCGATCTATGAGGACATAGCTCAAGCTAAGTATAGGGGGGTCGTATATACTACGTACATACTTTAGCCATAACTCGTACTTTCGTATTTTCCTAATAATATGGCTAATAATTCTTTAAAATTCATTAAAAATCCTTAATAAAAAGATGTGATTATTCCTCAAATTCTTTTTATATTTACTGATTAATAAATCAGGTGAAAATGTTTTTTGCAAAATGTTTGAAAAATAGTTTGAAAATCTGTGTGAACATCTAGTGAAAACTATTTTGAAAATATTTTGTTACATGTTTTCAACCTGTGTAAAAATGTGTGGTTTGTAAACATTTCTTTTCTTTGTGTGAAATAAAATGTTTGAAAAATGATTCGCAAATGGTTTGAAAAATGGTTGCAAAAATGATTTGAAAAACCTATATATACTGTTTTGAAAGCCTTTGCAAAATGATTTTCAAATGTTTGTAAAATGTTTGTAAAAATTATTTTGGACTATAGTTTTCAAAAATTGTGTGTAAATTGTTTTCAATTAAGTTTGAGGAATATACACATCACACCAAAATCCACTATATATGTATAAAATTGACCACTTACCCTGTAAATTCTTAAAATCCACTTCTTGTATATATAAGAAGCACGCCCGTGTACATATTTTAACCTATTTTTCAGCCAAAATCTTTTTGTTTTCAAAAAGCCCAAAAACATTTGCAAAATTAAAATCCAAAAGCATTTGAAAAATCTTTTTGAAAAAGACAAAAATGCATATGCATCATCATCATCATATTTTCAAAAATCCATAAAAAGTTCAAAATCCTTGAAAATTGCATCACAAAAATATTTTCGGCATCGCATTGCATAGCATTCGCATTTTTCGGATTGAGTTTGATAGTTGAACAAGTCTAAGTAAAATCCGGAGAGTGGAGCTTGATTGGACCTTATAATCTACCTAATAACAGGAACCTTATAGGAACTGGGTTTGAGGTACTTCAGGTCTAGTTGACTTAATTCTTTGAGGATCACGAGACTTGGTTCAATGGATTCTTGACTGCCTAAGTAGAGTATTTCGGAGCACACGCACAATTCTTGTTGATAATGACCTAACTTGGACACCTGCACCTTTCACATGGCTCAACTCAGTTGGAGTGGTGAGGGGATTGGATTTGCCGGTATGAGACGCACACAAGTGGAAACATTTGTCCTCCTCTAGGGAGGGAAGTGCACCCCAACCCGTCTAGTGATTAGGAAGTCTAAAGACAGGAGGCTGTGGGTTGCGATAAAGCTTCAAAAGAGGGATAGTCTATTGGCTCAAGAGGAAAAACTCCTTATGTAAATGCTGCTGTATATAGTATTCAAAAAAAAAAACAAAAATGTTCAGGCATGTATAAAAATAAAAAGCCTGCAAGTACAAAGTCAATAAGCAAGCTTGAGTTCCAAAGTCATATCATGTGAGCCTGCAGCAGGATGACTTGACTACACTGGTCTTGCATCCCAGGATAGGTAGCTACACTAGCTACCGTCCATTCTTCTCTTCACCCCCTCCTCTTGAGCTGGTTGCCACTTGAACTTAGAAGGGAATACCCCGCTCCTCGAGCATGGAGTTGCTGGATTGGGGAATCATTGGGTTGTTGTACTGGAGAAGTCAGTCTCTTTGTCATTCTAGTTGGGGAGGGCCACCATCACTTACACTGTACAAGTCAGATTCATAGTCGTAAGAGTTTGCGTATGAATTGAGATATTTCTGACCTGGCTATTGAGGAGACGTAGACAGAGTTTTGGGATTCTCAAGGGCTGTTGGATTTCAAACACGGTTCTCACTAAGGTTCCGCCCGCACTAAAATTCCAAAGGTCCGACTTAAGCTCCAAACTTTGATTTTGCGAAGGCAAGTTTGATCATCAAATTAAATCCAAGTTCTTCTTTTTCTTTTCTTTCTGTTTCTTTTTGCACTTATTGCATAAGTGTTTGCTAGGGACTAGCAAAGGTAAAGTATAGGGGGATGATGAATCCACATTTCATCATCTTTATTCTATCATTTTGGCACCAAAAACCCTAGCAAATGCCCGAAAATACCCTTAAATAGAGCATCTTAGCATCCATGCATGTGCATCATATTTGTGTATAAATCACTGTAATTAAGGCCAAAATTATAGAATAAATAAAGAAAAGAAAAAGAATAAAATATTGTAAATATTTTATGACCCAAAATCCCCGAGACCTAGGCATCTTGATGAATAGGTCGACAAGGAATAAAGTAGGGGGAGATAAGGTCAGAAATACAGCGAAAATACCTATACATTCCTTTCATTCTTTATTCATTTTGGGACCTATTTTTGGTTCCACTTTTTATACATCAAATAAAGA
The DNA here is from genome assembly GCA_037367405.1 of Ottelia alismoides. Classification (NCBI taxonomy): domain Eukaryota; kingdom Viridiplantae; phylum Streptophyta; class Magnoliopsida; order Alismatales; family Hydrocharitaceae; genus Ottelia; species Ottelia alismoides. The sequence continues at coordinate 93,550 of JAZKJV010011639.1, forward strand.
AACTCTGTACATGAAAGTTGTAGATAATTTTATAAAGAAAAAATACAAAATTGATTTCACAGAAAAAAATGTACAGATGAAAAATTATGGTCTGAATAAGAATCCAAAATCCCAACTTCCCAGATCCATATCTCACAACTGACAACTCCAAATGCAGTGTACTCACCTTTAATTGTATATAGAATAAAATAATCTATCCAATGGCGGTGGTTTCGCATTTGGCGGAGCTACGGTTTGAAAGTTGAGTTTTGGACCCTAATTGTATACTTGTACTGAATAAAATATTCAATTTATTCTTTATTCATTATTTATTCATTTTTTATATTTTTATAATTTAGTAAATATTACTTATAATATATATGTGTATTAAAATTGAAATAAAATGCAAAGAAAAATAAAAATAAATATACTTGTATAAAGACTACATAGGTATTATACATACACTTATACCTATATACAATACACTTGTATTTTATTAAATATACAAAACATATCAGAAAAATAAAATAAAAATATATTTATGTATATAAAAGTATGTTATAATTTTATAAAATACTAAATAAAAATAATAAAAATAAAATACCTAAATAAAAATAAAATATTAAAATACATAGGTATTATACCTATATAGGGTTAAAAAGGTAACTTGTAAAAATATAAGTCATAAAAATAAATAAAAATCAGAATAAAATACTACATAAAATTTTGAGCATTTTTTATTTTATAACTTTTATTTAATTCGGCCATTTAGTATTTTAAATTGAATTAACAAAAGGTTTTTCCAGGGTTTTTCCTGGTTGGTCCACGTGGACCAACCAGGCGCAAACCCTAGTTGACCTTGGTCAACTAGGTGACCTACCCCCTGTAGCCTTGTCAGAGGCTTATTTTTGGGTCGATTTCTCGATTTTTTCGAGGACGCTAGGCACCTCATTTCGTGCTAGCGCCTTCTTGACTTTTGATCATCGATAATCGAGGAGGCTCGCCCATATCTTACATCGGATTATGGATCACTGAATCGCTCCAGAGCTCTTGATCTTTGGGCCCCTGCGACTCAGGGTCAAACCACATATAACGAACCCCCCTTCTTTCCTTTTGAATTTGAGTCCCCTTGGTCCACCCTTCAGCGCCACCTTCGTGCTCCTGAGCTCCTTGGAGGTGACAGCTCCATGCCAGCTCCTCAGCCAAGGCGTTCGAAGTCGAGGGAGCCTCCACCACCTCCGCCAACAGCCGGCGTCGAGGTACCTTTCTTCCCTCTGGCTCCGGCCATCGAGGGCTCGCCCCACCTTCTTGTTTATCTCATTAGGTTCCTGTTAGCTGTAGCTTCAAAAACCCCAAAAAAATTCTAAGTCCCATCGCTTATTTCGCCCATCCAAGCATCCTCGCCGGAGCGCACCTCCGGCCACCGACGACCACTTCCCCTCGCGCATCGATTAGGTCCACCCCAGGTCCAGGCACTTTGCCCTGGACCTTCTAACTCTTCTTGCAGGTCAAAGCCAACTTGAAAGCGCCTGGAGGCGAGTTTTGACGCTCGCCGGACCGTGGCCAAGCTCCCCAGCTCAGCCATCTTCGCCTGAGCACCTCGGCCGCCGCCGCGGCATTTTGACGCCCCCAGGAGATAGACGAAGACCTGAGGAGCCTCCCGTCCCATTTTGAAGCCAAAAAGCTCATCGGAGACGGAGCTTGACCTCGGAGAACTTCGGCTCGCCGGAGTTCGTCGCGGTTCTTGCTCCGGCCTTCATCACCGTTGGATCGAGGTGGAGCTCCAGATCGCGCGTCGACCGTCCGATCTTCCACGCCCAGCCACCGTCGGATCTCTTTTTGAGATCTAATCTCAGACGTCGACGCCAACCGTCATCGGACGCCCTCGTGCTGCCACGTGGATAAGTGGCTCGCTCCCCGCCGCTGGATCGCGCCCCACCGCCAGCCGTTGGATTCGTGCCACGCGTCGTCGTCGGAGCGCCCGAGCGAGGGTATTTTGCATCCCAACCCTCGCACTTTTTGTATTTAATATTTAGTATTTAAACTTTTGTCTGTAGTGTAAAAGTTTTGTAATATTTGCATAAAGACCCTCGAACTTTGTTTATTTGCATCTAGGTCCTTCGCCACGTCACCTCACGTGACCTGTACACGTGAGGGGGTGGGCATTTTGCAAGGATACCCTCAGTCATTTATGTATTTCATTTTAGTCCTAAAACTATCGCAGCACGTGTAAACTTTTTGGATATTTTGCAAGTAGGCCCCTAGGGTTTCGTAATATTACATTTCAGTCCTCGCCAGGCGCGTGCAAGTCACGCGCCCTGGTGGGAAAATTGCTAAGAGCCCCAGGCGGCTTTTGTAATTGCATTTTGGTGTTATAAATTGAATATTCAGTGTATATTTTTGTGGAAAATTGCATGTATGCCCCTGGATGTTTTAGATATTGCACATATACCCCTGCCAGGACTGTTTAATGTTTGGATGTTTGCTCTAATTATTTAACCTATCTTTTTAAGTCCAAAAATTCCACAAAAAATAGATTTAAGCTCCTGGGCATGTGTACTTTGACGCCACATTTTAGTTTTTGATTTTATCTTATTTTTATATTTATTAAAAATCAAAAACTTGCTTTTTGTGTACTGTCTAGCTTAGAAAATACCAAAAAAATATTAAAATACCTCTAAAAATTCCAAAAAAATTACCTAGTGTCTATTTTATTCTATTTTAGTGTCGGTCCAAAAATCATTAAAAATCTCGAAAGAAAAAACACTAAAAATTTAAAAACACTCAAAAACTTCAAAAAAATATATAAAATAGTAGAAAAATCCAAGAATAGCAAATTCAGGTTCTGTTTATTCCTAATTTTGTTCTTTTCATTAGAAAAATAGTGTGAAACATTTTGAGTACTGGTTGCTATTTTTAAATTGTTTTTTATTCACAACCAGCCCTATTTCCACTGTTTTCTCTTATTTCAGCATTTAAAAAATTCCAAAAACACCTTGAAAAATCCCCAAAAATCACAAAAACAGTAAAAAATTATAAAAATACCAAAAACATCTTAGATCTGAATTTTTGGTTATTTTTGTGCACTTTTATAAATACTTTAGCTTGTCATTTATTATATTGCCTCTACTTTCCAATATTAAAAAAAAAGAAATAAAAAAATATAAAATATAAAATCTAAAAATCAAAAAATTAAAAATCAAAATACAAAATTAAAAATTAAATAAAAAAAATTTAAAAAATTAAAAACCCACAAAAATTTAATTTGCTTGCTTGCTTAGCGTAGACACTACACACACACACACTTGTGCATACATTTGTTTGAACTACCCTGCTTGTTCCCTGTGTTCGAACTCTCTGCATACTTGTCACTATACACCATTTGTGCAGAGTTAAAAATAAATTTTAACTCCACATTAGTTCTAATTTGTTGATCTTTAGTGTGGGTTAATTGTTGATTAATCACATTTTATTGTGGGTCGCCACAGCGACGTATTTAGACCCTCGATAATTTGCGATTATCAGCGAGCCTCCAGGATTAGGCTCGGAAGAGGCTCAGATAGTCTCGAAGCTCTGAGGAGGCTCGGTGAAGGTTCGGGGCACCCGAGCCTGCTGATATGGTGTTGAGGCTCGGGGAAGCTCTGGCGCTGACACGTGGATGGATGTGAACCATCTGATCAGGACGATCAGAAGGCTGCTGGACGTTCCTGAGAGAGGGACGTGGTCGCCTCTGCGCCGTTGGATGGACTTTGGGAGGAAGCATCGACGGCATCTGCTACTCCTTCCTCCTCCTCTTGGCGGCGGCTAGTTCTGACCTCCGACGAAAGGCTCCGAGCTCCGCCGCCTTCTAGCTTGATCGGTGAAGATCTCCAGCAGCTCCAGAAGGTGCAGACGTCGATGTGGAATCCATACGAAGTGGCTGGGCATCTTGGAAGGGGTGTTCGCAGCATAGACGCCGGAGGCGGGACTTGCAAAGTGAGCTCCGATGGAGCTCCGGCCATTGCAAGTCATTCACCTGCAGGTTAATTCCAATGATCCTCTGCTTGCAGGTGAGTTAGTGTGCGTGCATGTGGATGTCATGAGGTTCCAGGCGAGCGAAGGGAAGAAGGAACCAGAGCTCCTCTGCCAAAAAGTGCGGAAGAGATGGGTCGGAGGTGACCAGTAGCGGAGAAGGGCGAGGAGATAGTCTGTGAGGTGCGCGAAGGAGGTGGGTGTGCGATGAAGCTCGGAAGATGATTAATGGAGGGTATGCGGGTGTGTAGAATCCTAATTAGTTCAAAGAAAATACAAAGAAAGTACTTAGAGGCTTACCTGATCGGAGATGGAGGTTGGGGTCTTGGGCTGGGGTTTGATGCGAACCCCGGGTCTTCGCTGGACCCCCTCATCCAGGTGGGGCAGCTCGAGCGGAGGCGTAGCTCCGCGACGCCGCCATAGAAGGCGGGGGTTCAACACCGAGGGAATTCGTCGTCTTTGTGCCTCATCGGACCTCCCCCTATCACGGGGAGGAGAAGAAGAGCTGGGCGAAGCCCCGCGTACAGGTGGACGGTTGTGAATGGAGGTGGGGACTGGCTATTTGAAGGTTGAAGCTCGGTGGTTCAGGTGATAGCCATCGTGGTTTGCATGGTGAACGTGGAGCAAAGGAGAGGGGATCGTGGGTGGTGGAAACGCCCACGAGGAAGAGGGATGGTGGGAGGACATCATGGGGGTGTTGGCGAGTGGAGAAGATGGACGAAGACTCGGAAAAAATTGAAAGGGGGAGGTTGTTGCGCGAGGTGGAGCGACGTGGTTGCGAACTGAACGGAGGTTGACGGAGGGTTCTAAGCCGTTGGATCATGTGATCCAACAGTCGGGAATGAGGCGCTTAAGAGCGATTGTGATGAAAGCGATTGGGGCGTATCGAATGGCCCAGATGAAGGCGCTAGCTAATGGTCCTGATCAAAGCTGGACAGTCGATCGAGTGGTGATGTAGCGTGCCACGTGTCGTGGTATGGAAGGGGCGTGATTGGACGGGCGTGATGAGATCAGGAGCGAGATCGGATGGTAGATATCGATGGCGTCAAAGAATGGTGGAGATGAAAGGACGAGAGCGAGATCGAACGGCGCACAAAGCGCCACATGGAGGGCGGAAATCAAGGCGCCAACGGGCGGCTGTGATGAATTGGAATATGATCAGATGGCGGAGGTCACAGCATGCACGTGGAGCTCGTGGAACCGTTGGATCAAGAAGAGATCCAACGACAAGGGGTGCGGGCGAACAGTGCAAAAGGGACGGGCCACGTGGCTCACCCAGAAAGAGCCACATGGCCCAATCAGATTATGTGAAAGAAAAATTTAAAATATGAAGAGGCAAATGGCCGAATTTGGAAAAACTCAAAACATGAAAGTTGTAGATCTCGATGAGATATACAAGTTTCATGTTGACTAAAAATGGAGATGAGGTCATTTAAAGACAGAAAATATTTTTAAGGGTATTTTTAAGACTAAAAATACCATGCTTTTTAATTTTGACATTTTTTGTGATTTTCAATTTATTCAAGACTTTGATAATTACAAGACTTTAACTGATTTTTATTGACACACATTTAAGCAAGGGGGTTAAAATAGGCAAATAAAGATGATGAAATCGAGTTTCATCAACGCGTCGACCCCTATGCTCACTATCTTTCTTCTCCTGAACCTCCATCACCTCTGCTCCATATCTTCTCAAGTCCGCCGAGGAGGGACCCATGTCCTCCAGCTCTCCAACTCCGATGGACCCCCATTCCATTCACAACACATGCATCTCCTCGCTTTGGCTACTGCTAACGCTTGCAGGTACCCATCTTCTTCAATGGCCGGACGTGGCGTGCTAGCTCTAATCTCCTCCATCGCCTCTGACGATCCGACCTCTCCTCGCCACTCCAGGATCCCTCGTAGCTCCCCGGGCGACCTTAGAGCTTCGTCGGCCCATTGCGAAGGAAGGATGATCTTCCATGCAGCTTCCAACTGTCAGAGGAGGGATGGAGTCCCTCGTAGGAGCCCATTATCGCTGCCACCCTCGTGGCTGGAAAGATGAGCAGTTGTCGTTGGATGGCCCTCCCTCGGCGGCCATCCCGCAGCCGAGATGAAGCCACGTCGCACCACTGAACCTCTAGGCTCGGGCAGAACCAAACCTGTTTCCAAAGCGTGAGGCCATGACACGTGGCCTCCGACCCTGAAGATGCCTTAGCCATAGTCCGAACAGGCACTGAACCTCGATCTCCTCCGAACCTATCCCGTGCACGCGCAATGTGCATGCAGGCTAAGTATTTTGCACTGATGCCCCGCTCCTTTTCAGATATTGCAACTAAGTCCCTCCGTACATGCCTTACATGGCGTTTCAGGTGAAATTACAAAAAGGCCTTGCTGAGTTTTCTTATTTGCAAAAATGCCCTTCTGAGGGACCAAATTGCATATTCATTATTTTTATTCCTCATAATTTTTGCTTTTATGCCCTTGCATTCTATTGCTCATATCTTGAGCATACAAACTCTATTTTGGTTGATTTCAGTTGCATGTTGCTGCTCTTTTCATTCTCTGTTAATGACATCATTTATTTCATGTTTTAATACTAAATTTAACATGTTAAATTTTGAGATATATTGTGTCTATTGTTTTTTAATCTTTAATGCCATTGATTCATTTGAATGCATAATTTGATCTGAATTTAACATATCATTTATTACTCAAGTGTATGATTAATTTAGGAGTGTTTTTATATGTAATTATCTGCTTGCACATCATAGCATATTGTTCCATATCATTCATGTTTTAATTGCATAAAACCAAATAAAAATACATGCACCATATTGTTTCATCTCTGCATAATCTTTGCATTATTCATTTATGTGCCATTATCACATTGTATATTTGAGCATTTTGTTGCATACATTATACCTGCATTATGAAGACCTAAATAATTGAATTTAATCACTTAAATTTATTCAGTAATTTCGATAAATGGATGGGGAGGCTTGCGTCCATGTATTCGACCTTGGTATCTTGTCAAGTAAAATTATTTTCACATATCCGAAGGTGTGGTTTTTGCTGAATCATTTTCACCACCTGTACTACGATAACACACAACTATTAATGTGATGAAAACGTCGTTCATCAGGTTTCAAGAGTTCTTTGAAAGCTTGTCCTTTCAAATGTAAAACTAGCATCCAAGTAAATCATGAGAAAGTATCGGTGATCACTAAACAAATCCGTGACTTAAGCACACTCTTGCTTTGGGTGGGACCAAAGAGATATATGTTTAAAATCTCAAGAGGTCATTTGATTAAAACTAAGATCTTTTAATTAAAGGTTGAGATAGTAAGTTTATTTAATTCACAAGAAGAACATCCACCATACTTATTAAAAGCTATATTAGGCAAGCTTAGAACCAATTCAAACTTGTTCAGTTTATTTACTAAGCTAAGATTAATGTGACCTAATATTCTATGCCAGAGTGTGATTCTTCATTTATGACAAGCATGCAACTTAGAGATAGATCTTGTTGAATTCTAAAAAGTATATACATTTAGGTCTATCACCTTTTAATAATAATTGTTTAGTCTTTTCTTTGGAAATCTCTATAAAATCTTTAGGAAAAGTTACCTTACAATCTTTGTCATCGATTTGACTAACACTTAAGATGTTGTATTCTAAACTACTTACCATTGACATATTATCAATGTACTTATGAGGATTACTAATAATACATTTTGACTGTGTCCATCATTTATCATTCAATTGGATGAAGAGCTTGGATTTTCCATCATTTCATGTGAATATTTGTTTTCTATAAAGATCTTCGATTTCTTTGGAGGCTTGAATGTCTTACTCCCATGCTTCACCAATGTAGCAACTTGTTCCTAGACTCAATCCATTAATTGGGGAAAAGTATTTGTGGCAACTCGTTGGCTTCAGACCAAATAGGACCCATTGACAACCTCCGAAAATGCTTAAGTTTATGTTGTTGAGTAGTAATCCCCATCAGTTATAACCCAGTCTAACGTGTTGTAAAAATTAGATGTGAACTATGTTTGAGGGGTTACAACTCCATACTTATATACGCAATGTCCTTAGTGTGATATAAACCATCACTTATTCTCAATAATATGATGCTTGCAGTCTCTAGGTAGCCTTTTCCTCATATCTTTATGTAGAGGTGGCTCCACCTCTTAGGTGGCCCTTATCCCTATTAGAGGGAGCCCACTCTGTAAGGTCCCAAGCCTAGATCTGAAATGTTATCTGGAGAAAATTAGTTCAAATAATCTCTTAGGTTCTGACCTAATTGGACTTGTTGGCAGCCACTGAAAATACTTGAATCCTAGTTTTCGTGTAATAATCCATTCCAATTATAGCTCACTCTCACACTTTGTATATATTAATCTGTGACCTATGTTTGAGGTATTACAAACAAGAATACCCTAATCATCCTTAAGTAAACACCAGTCACTATAAGCTTTATATGACATCTCTCATAGAAGGAATCAAAGGGCCCTATCAATTTGTATGAATATAATTAGATGTCTCCATCGTACTGTGAACTACTTTATTGAATTGTTTGATATGTTATTATTCACATCATACTACGAATACTTTATTGGATTATTTTTATATGATTTTTCAAAGATATAATGATCATATAGATCTAATTAGATATATTGAGATTTTTGTGAATACCTTTCTGACCGAGATTTCTCACCCTCTTCTAACTCATGTGTCCCAGCTACATATGCCGTAACTTAAATTCTTATGTCAAGATTGGATATACCACTACAACAAAGAATATGAAATTCTAAGATCTAGACCATGATGAACCTTCAGGACTGCTCACATTCCCATCACGAATATTGAAGTTTACAAAACTGATCCTAAAAAGTTTACATGCATGGTACATCATTTCACTTGATGACATTTCCATCATTTGCGTTTACGTATCAATCAATATAAGAGATATATGATATAAAAAAATAGGAATTAAGAAGTTATGCATCCTCAAAACAGCCTTGATCAGTAACATTGGATGTAATATCATTATCAGAACCTTCTCTTCCTTAAGCATGTACTGGTTTTTTATTGTCTTCAAGTAGTTCTTCTTCAAATATTATGGTAAATTATGGAAGATCCTTTTATCACGTTCCTTTTATCTTTATTTTATTTTTCTTCTTGTGAGATTCTCAAAGACACCATAGCTCCTCTCATGATGAGTCTTTACAAACTCCATGCCTTATCTTCCTAGATTGCCAACTTTATCTACTCAAGTGTCTTTTCCCTTTCATTGTCCTACAGGTATCCGCTCGCCTAGAGGTGTCGAGGCAATGCCCCCCACCCAAAAAGAAATTCTATTTTGGTTATTGTATCTGCTTGTATTGGGTGTACTATATAAGCTCCATAGGGTTAGTGTTCTTTGTATCTTCTGCACGAAATTAATTACCGATGTCCAAGGTTGTAGCTTGATTACGTGTGAAACTTGTAAAAATCCGTGCGCATGTGATTTACTTATTTGTGTTTGTGTTGTTTGCTTCAGCTACTTGCAGGAGTTTAGATGTCTACTTCTCCCAGCAGAAGGTTTTGAAGATAGCCAATTCCCTAAATAGAGACTCGATGGTCATAATAAAGCACGCAAGATGTTCAAGTTTCCATTAGCAGATAATAGATATGAAATCTATACACCCTCATATCAGTTGACTTTACATTATCCGATACTAACTTCTAATCATTCGGTTTCCCTCTTAGTAAGAAAAGAATATAAGCTTTTAGAAATTACAACGTCTACGGAGTAATACTAGACGACTGAGAGACATAAGGATTGGTTGATCATTGACCCATAGTGGCTCACACCATTGTTGATGCAGGTTCACCTGCTACTCAGTATATTCCACTGCCCTTTGCCTCGGGGGGTAGCACTCGACGATGCTGCAAAGGTTGCAGTCGCGCAAGCTGCAGGCACATACTTGGTGCTTTCTCTTAAATCTGAAAACATCGAGCGCTTGTCGCATGTTGAGAGGGAATGAATGAGATAAATTCCAGAAAACCTTAGAGCTCTCTTATATAGGAGAAAAGCTCTATGGGTAAATTACATAAGACGGGACAAATAATTACTAAATAGAAAAAAATTATTCTAACATGTTGAGAGGGAATGAATGAGATAAATTCCAGAAAACCCTAGAGCTCTCTTATATAGGAGAAAAGCTCTATGGGCAAATTACATAAGACGGGACAAATAATTACTAAATAGAAAAAAATTATTCTAACACTCCCCCTCAAGCTGGAGCATATATATCTAACATGCTCAGCTTGGAACAACAGAGATGAAAAGGGCCCCTAGCAAGAGCCTTGGTGAACATTTCTGCTATCTGCTCCCCTGATGATACATAAGAAGTAGAAATGAGTCCCTTTTGAATCAAGTCCCGTGTATAATGACAATCCACTTCAATGTGCTTTGTCCTTTCATGAAAGGCTGGATTATTGGCAATAAACAAGGCTGCCTGATTATCACATTTGAGATGCATAGGAAGAGGTACTTCAATAGTTAAATCAGTCAGAACTGATTTAACCCACATCATCTCAGCACTACCTTGGGCCATTGCCCTATATTCTGACTCTGCACTGGATCGAGCCACGACCGTTTGTTTCTTACTCTTCCAAGCTACTGGTGAGCTCCCAACAAATACGATAAAGCCTGAAGTAGACTTTCTATCATTAGGGCACCCAGCATACTCTGCATCAGCACAACCTGTGACAGATATAGAGGTATCTTTTCTAAACAGAAGACCAGCACCTGGGGAAGACTTCAGATATCTCAGAATCATATAAACAGCATTCATGTGAGCCTACCTGAGTTGCTCCATAAATTGACTTACCCTACTAATCGCAAAGGATATATCAGGCCGGGTAATAGTCACGTACAACAACTTCCCCACAAGCTCTCTATATCGTCTCTTGTCCACCTCATCAGAGCCATCATCATAAAGTTTAACATTAGGATCCATAGGAGTAGTAGCTGGTCTACATTCTGCCATTCCTGTCTCAGATAACAAATCAGTAACATATTTCCGTTGTGTCATTACCACACCTTGCCCATTTCGTGCAAACTCCAATCCCAAAAAGTAATGAAGTGTACCCAGATCCTTCGTAACAAACTGCTCGCTAAGAAAGTCCTTGGCTGCTTGAATTCCATGTTCATCACTACCAGTGATAACAATATCATCAACGTACACTAAGATAATTACCACACCTTGCTGGCCTCTCTTTACAAAGAGAGTATGATCTGTTGTAGATCTGACAAAGCCTTTTTGTTCAATCAACTCCGAGAGCTTCTGAAACCAGGCCCGTGGACTCTGCTTCAAGCCATATATGGCCTTATGAAGACGGCACACCATATTGGACTCCCCCTCAGCAGCAAACCCAGGTGGTTGCTGCATATAAACCTCTTCCTGCAAGTCACCATACAAGAAAGCATTTTTGACATCCAGCTGAAAAACGGGCCAGTCACGGACAACAGCAACTGCAATAAGAATCCGCAAGGTAGAATGACGTGCTACTGGAGAAAACGTCTCCTGATAGTCCACTCCATAATTTTGGGTGAACCCACGAGCAACCAGCCTGGTATCGATCAACCGTACCATCAGCTCGATGCTTAACCGTAAAGATCCATTTGCTGCCTACTACGGACGCACCTGGTGGAGGATGCACAATATTCCACGTACCACGCGACTGCAACGCCGCCATCTCCTCTTCCATAGCCAAACGCCATGGACTACTCTGTAGTGCCTCCTGATATGACCTTGGGATTTCCACTGCTGATAACCCAAGAACAAACTTGCGAAACTCCGGGGACAACCGCTCCAAACAGGCATGTGATCCAAAGTCCATCCCATATTTGGGATTCATTGTCCGCGCACGCTTTTGCCTTCTATGGGCAATAGGAAGATCGAGATCATCAACTTGAGTAGTGGTAGTATCATCTGTACCCTGTACATCTGTCTACGCATGCAAATCACCCGTGCCATTAGTAGTTCTCAAATGTTCATTACATACCTTGGGCGTGCTGGATGATGGAGGAGGCACATGAGAAGAGGGTCGATGCTGATAGACCTGAGGATAAAAAATAGACGCTGGTGGTGGTGGTGGTGTAGGCTGTGGTGGTGGTGGAGGCAGAGTAGAGCATGGAACAGATGGAGGAGGAGGCACATAGATATCATCTCCTTCGTCTGAGTGAGTGAGTCTGTCACCTGTAGGAGAAAAATACATAATGGACTCAAAGAAGGTGACATCAGCACTAACATGGTACCGTCGTCTAACTGGATCAAAACACCGATAACCTTTTTGGATTTTGGAATAACCCACAAAAACGCATTTGACAGCTCTGGGAGAGAGCTTGTCAAGACAAGGAGAGAAGCAATGAACAAATGCAACGGACCCAAAGACGCGTGGTGTTAGGGAGAAAAGATCCTTCTCGGGAAACGCAGTCAAGAACGGGATCTTCTCTCCTAACACTGACAAAGGCATACGGTTGACCAGATAAAAAGCAGTTAGAACCGCATCCCCCCAATAGGAGTGAGGGGCACGGCTCTGAATCAATAGGGTCCTGGTAATGTCCAACAAATGACGATGTTTCCTCTCAGCGACCCCATTTTGTTGGGAGGTGTAAGCACATGACTTTTGATGCACAATTCCATGAGACATAAGAAATTTTGAGATGTGAGAACTACATAATTCAAGAGCATTATAAGACCGCATGAACTTTACTCTAGCAGAATAAATATTTTTTATTTCAATAATGAAAGACTGGATAACAGCAGCAGCATCAGACTTATTTTTAAGTAGAAAAACCCAAGATAAGCTAGAAAATTCATCAACTACAACAAGATAAAACCTGTGTCCTTGAAGATCAGGGACATGACTGGGACCCCAAATATCAAAATGTAGCAGCTCAAACAGACCATGACGACTTGGACCTATACGACTCTGAAATGACGACCGGTGATGTTTGCCAAGTTGGCATGCCTCACACTGAAAATTAGACTTGGGAGAAATCTGTGGAAGGATATGGACCATCTTTTGCAACGGAAGATGACCAAATCGGAGATGCCACGTGTAGGGTGAGACAGATCCAGCCCTCATAGAAGAGACACCAGCATAAGGAGATTGCACCAGTCTATAAAGACCCCCTTGCTCACAGCCAGTTCCAATCACTCTGCCCGTTAGGATGTCCTGAAACACAAGAGCAGATGGGTCAAATATGGCACGACAATGTAAATCTTTAGTGATTTGACTAATGGACAGTAGATTCATGGTAAAACCAGGAGCATAAAGAACGTTCTGAAGTCGTATCCCAGGGGTCAATTGCACCTCCCCCTGACCAGTAATGGGAGAGTGTGTTCCGTCAGCAATTACCATGGAGTGTCCTGTCAGAGTCGCAATAAAATCATCCAATTGCTTTTTGTCACCACATAAATGGTGAGATGCTCCTGAGTCCATAATCCATTCTGATAGATCTGCTCTGTAACAACTAGTAAGTGCATATGTTGTACCTGAAGAGGATGCTGATGCTGAGCCGGCTATCTCTGAAGATCCTGAAGTACTAGCTGGTCTCTGGCCAGGCATGATCTCCCGAAGTCTCGATACTAACTCCTCAAACCTCTGATCCGGGACAAGGAAAGGACCCCCTTCCTGCTGAGCCTGCTCCGCCACACATGTCGTAGTAGTAGGAAACCCATGCTTAGAATAGCATGTTTCCTCAGTGTGTCCAGTCATGCGACAATAGGTGCACGGCTGTCTAGGAGGTCTGTTACCTCCTCCTCGACCACGACCACCTCTACCTCGAAAATGAGAATATCCTCCTCTGCCGCGAGAAGATGCCATGGATGAAGGTGTCGGAACTCCACCGTGAGATATGGAGAGTCTACTCAATCTGCGATAGGGCTCTTCCATAGGTGGTATGGTGGCATCTGTAAGAATCTGTGCTCGGGCGGCATCATACTCCGGATCAAGGGCTGCTAGAAACACTCCAGTCATCACCGAGTCCCTGTATGCTTTGAGCTGCTCCGGTGTAGCTGTCAATGGAATGTACCCGTGTAGCTTCTCAAACATACCCCTCAGAGAGGTGTACAGGGTATGAAGAGGACGCCCGTTCTGCTTCGAGGTAAAGATGTCATGCTGGAGTTGTAAGATCTTGGACTCGTTCTTCGCCGGAGAATATGTGGCTGCCAGGATATCCCACATAGCCTTCGCAGTGGGTTGACTCAGAATGTCGTTGGCTATTTCCATGGACACAGTACCGGATAGCCACACACACGCATAAGCATCGTCAGCCTCCCATGAGGCGTTAACCCCAATCTTGTCAACAGGTTCCTCTTGTGTGAGGATATGCTTCTTGCCATTGCACTGCATAAGACTCATGAACTGCATGGCCCACAGTTCATAGTTCGTATCATCCATCTTCACAACGGGTGCTGGACCTTTGAAGGCACCCAGAGATGGAAAATCTACCTTATTGTCGGACATGACGACAACAATAACCTGTAACTGGGGTTACACAATTAGACGACAATGTCTACTTGTACATAGACTCAAACCACAACTCCCTCCATACTCTGAGGGTTTCTTTGACCAGTTTAACTACTTTAGAGCGCTAGTATGCCCCCAGCGGTCATGCACACAGAACATGTGCATTCAAAGAAGCACGGCTAGGGCATATAGTGCACACGCACATGACTTGCTTGCACTGGACTGCGCGCTACAGGAGTCGACGACACGCTCCAAGCGAGAGGACGTGCCAGATGACTTGCTTGCACTGACTTGCTTGCACTGGACGACGCGCTACAGAACTGTGTGCTACAGATGGGGTCGCCAAGGCGTCGCGTCGCGCGTTTATCGCCAAGGCGAGAGGACTCCAGGCTTCGCGTCGCGCGTTGATCGCGCAAGGTGATCGCAGGCGTCGCCGCACGAGCGCTAGCGCACAGGGCTAGCGGTGATGGTGGATCGGAGATGGTAGCACGCAGGAACGATCGGCGATGGTGGGTCGGATGGCGGCGCCGATCTCGAAATAGAGAGAGAGAGAGAGAGAGAGAAGGGTGGCGGGTGGGGTAGGGTTAGGGTTAGGGTTTCAAGAACTCCGGCCTAGGACCGTCGCTCTGATACCATGTTGAGAGGGAATGAATGAGATAAATTCCAGAAAACCCTAGAGCTCTCTTATATAGGAGAAAAGCTCTATGGGTAAATTACATAAGACAGGACAAATAATTACTAAATAGAAAAAAATTATTCTAACATGTTGAGAGGGAATGAATGAGATAAATTCCAGAAAACCCTAGAGCTCTCTTATATAGGAGAAAAGCTCTATGGGTAAATTACATAAGACGGGACAAATAATTACTAAATAGAAAAAAATTATTCTAACATCGCAATCACATCATGCGAGTCAAGCGCCAAGATGTTGATTGATATGGGCATCCTCCCTCCAGCGGTCGAGGTCCCCTTGCCAAAGGCAGCAAGCGACCTCTTATGTGGCTCAGACCCTTTTCAGCGACGATACTTGCAAACATAATTTCTTCTGGTGCAGAGTTTGAGTCTATAGTAATCGAAGAAGGTTCATCGAAAACATTGATCTCTGAGGATGTCGTCCACAATCTTTTGCATCTAGTCAGTAGCACCAGCAGTGCTAATCAAGTTATGGGATGCAAACTTCTTCAGATACTCATGTGCCTGACCAACTCTCGCAGATCAGTTGAGCAGGTTGTCGATGTCATTAAGAGATACATTGTTACTGCCAGTCTCGTGGATATCATGATAGTTTCAGCACCTGATATCAGCTCGGAAGCCATTAAAATTCTCCGCAACATCTCACCTTTCATGGGCGCAGAACTCTCAACTTTGGTGCAATTTGATTTGCTGCCATTTCTTTTTGTATGAATGAGTTGCGCTGTTTGATTTCGATTAAAACATAGGCACAAAAGACAGACAGATTTATGCGGAAAACATCTCCAAAATTAAGGCTAAAAGAACACAGGCAAAGAGAGATCCACCACGAGAGAAAAATACAAGATACAGAGAAGTCATGCGACGCACTCTCCCAGAAAAATCTGCAGTACACACTCATGCATTACCCTATCAACTGCGTGTATATATATAGGAAATACGGCTAAAAAGATCCTTAATCAGATCCAAAAATCCGTACTACACCATCCTCACATCGGCCGAAGATCCATTTTAAAAATGTATGGCATCGAAATTAGATTATGACAGTTCAAGTCATTAATCAGTATGGAGTAAATATACCACTACCAGTAAGTACTCTTTCAAATACCCTGTTACAAGAACTACGAAGATCAATCCAAACAAAAATCCAGCTGGGTACCATTAGGTGCAAGACGTAAGATGATCACGACCACACTCTTATATTGTTATATATTTACGTCTATATGGTTCCCTCGCCTGCAGTTTGACTTACCGTGTTTTTCTAACAACCTAACCATTTTAATTAAAAGTCAGCGTGCCCACATGTTGACCTCCTTCTAGGACCTGAATCGGAGGACAAGAAGGTTTGCAATTGCAATACAGATAGTAATACGTTATGCAATGGAGAGGATCACACCGTAAGAGCGCTCGCTGGTCGCAGACGGGAGGATGAGCGGGCAGCGAAAAGAAGGTGGACAGCCGCAACCAGTGATGTTCTTGAAAGGAATTATCTGCAACCACAAACTTTTTTTAAAAGAAAGCATCACCATCAGCCAACTTCATCAAAACAATAAAGAACAAAGAAATAAAGACCCCTTCAAGCTAACAATCCTAGCTGTAGGAATAAGTTGGAACGTGATCTCACGGTAAACTCATTAATCTCGCACACGCTGTATTGGCATCCTGCGATTTCTGACTTTGCGCATCTTCCAATGGCCATTCATCCCACCTGGGTCCATCATCATTGATGGATTCAACACCCTCTCCCTTTGCCTTGCAATCCTCACCATCATCCTCTTCGCCCCTTCATGGCACATTCATGACCTCTTCCCTTACCGCGAAAGTCATAGGCTCGTACAGAAGGCGAATTTAGAGGCAGTTCCTGTTCTCTCCTTTCAAGGATACAGTCAGAGCAAAGGTATGATGACCTCTCTTCTTTGTTCCTGCAAGTGCCAATTTGGTATTCACCATGCAACTGCTGGTTTTCTTAAGCTTGGTCTTTGCCCTGATTGATGAAGAGTTTACTGGGGGATTAAAGTTAGGACTTGGTTTTGATATGTTACAAGGCTAATCTAGTTGTCAAGTTGAGGCTGAACAAGGGCGTGCATTCAATTCGAAACTGATGCCTGTTAAGTTGTCAAGTTAGTTGGTGATGAGAGGGTCCCTTCACCAAGCATTATGCTCACTGAGCCCTAATCCTCTTTGGATGAAGAAGAAAGGTTTAACAGAATACTTACATAAACAGTTATCCAGATTGCAAGATCCGTTCTTTTTTCTTTAGTCGGAGGAAAGCGTGCAGCTTGATCAGGTTATGTTTCAAGGCTATCAACATACCCTGTCCAATAACAATTAATCATAGGATAAGGTAGGCTCCCAATTTTCATTATCAAAACACTTGTTCATGGTCTCTCAAACCATTCAAACAAGAATAAGTAATAGGACTCGTTTATTTCCTATTCATTATCCCTTATCTACGCGGGACAATGGATCGTCTGGATGGGAGCTTGTAGTAGAAGCATTTTCGCACGTGGCTTAAGCAACTCCTTTTGTCTTCACAAATGCCTCGCAATGGACCGAAATGTTCTGAAATGCACCTGGGGATGCAGTCTATTGCAATGCCTCCTTAATACACGTTTGGGTTTAAAACTACGTTTGTTTTGCAGGAGAAGCTTTTAAGATTTAGACATGCTCGATTCTGTACATCTGATGAGATACAATCCTACTTAACCTTTACCAATGTTCCAGTAATTATTGACATAAAAAATATGGTGTTGATATACCTTGAATCCTTAACAACTGACTTATGTTTCAGAATCGTCATATACATCCCCTCCTGATATATCATACCCCAACAAGATGAGGATTTCGTTGTATGAATCTGTTTATATCAAGATCCTTATGTACGGGAGTAGTATATAAACTCACCTAGGGTTAAGGCTCTCAGTATCAACTGTACTTTCTTCTTTCTCTACATAGTGAAAATCGATCGTCGTTGCTCAAGGACGCAGCACAGTTATGGGTGAACCTTGTGTTGTATTAAAAAATGTATTTAGATTTTAATGGGAAAATCTATGTAATTACAATAGGAGTTAATTTGTTTTCAATTGGGAAACCAAATTACTTTGAGGGAAAGTTGGGAATTCCCAAATTTGAAACATGGAAAAGTTTGGCTGGAAGTTTAGTACCATACCTTGGAACTCTGAACTTTTGGTGGGCTTATAATTGAGCTCGCACCCCAAACTCATATAGCAATAGTAGAGAGGGGGAATGGATGACCACACACGCGCGCGCACGTGCTCCGCTCCAGCTCCGGCTCCGGCTCGGGAGAGTCAATTCGGATCTCTGATCGCCGTTATGGACGCGTTTATGGCCGCGATTTTGGGATCCGAAATGACGCGCCCGTTGAGGGACGTTTTCGGAAATCGAGAGGCACCGCGCTTGGGCACGCGACCATCTATAAATATCCCTTCCCCCACGTCGTGTACTATACACTTGTAAGCAAAAACTCTCACGCCATCTTGGCTTTGTTCTACTTCTTCCTCTCACGGACAAACATGTCTCTCTCTTTCTCTCGGCTGCAATTCTCTGAGGTATATTCGAGGACGATCTCGTCGGTGTACGCGGACGAAGATCGTGTGCCGTTGTATCGTGGGAGCAGATCGCCAGTACCCTACGCACCGGTATTGTGGGGGTGATATCCTCTCTAAGAACAGTCCATTTCATGGACGCTTCGGTGATTTCTAATCTAATCTCTCTCTTATTTTGTCTGCCGTAATTTGGTTATTACTTAACCTTTTCTGGATCTCGCCCGATTTTATGTTTCCGTTTGTTTAATGGGTTCATGTTTGCATTCTGTACTCTGATAATGGATTGGAATTGCATGATATTAATTTTGATAATCTGTAATGTTGTTGTGTCAATCCATTTGGATCTATATGATTACTGTTTAATACATGCATGGTTGATCATGTTAACAACAATCTTATAGGATATCCGGTACCGGTTTTTTAATAATGTCAGAAACGATGTTTAAATCGAGGGTAGATATGACGGGTATGCCTGAAAAATTCGGTGGATAGAATATCAAGCGTTGGCAACAACGCATAAGATCTGGTTAACCACCATAGGATTAATCTCTATGCTTGAAACTGGTTGTCCTACGGTGGAAAAGGAAAACCCCTCACCCGATAGCCAGAAGGCGCAATCTGCATGGAAAAAACGCGATCGTATATGTCATTGTTGCATCTTGTTGGCCCTGTCCAACACGTTGTTTGATGTGTAATGTTCGTCCACGCAGACTGCGAAGGGGCTATAGGAAGATTTGGATCAGAAGTATAACACCGAAGACCTCGGTATTGAAAAATACGCCGTGGCCAAATTTTTGAAGTTTTCCATGGCCGAAGGGAAGTCGGTTTCTGAACAGGCACACGAGTTTTTACTCCTACTCCATAGTTTAGAAGATGCCGAAATGAAACTTCCAGAGAAGTTTCAAGTCATGTACATCATAGAAAAATTCTCCAAGTCGTGGGAAGACTTCAGTATGACCTTGAAATACAGGAAGGAGAAATTTTCTATGGATGACTTGATGGTAGCAATTGCCATAGAGGAGGAACACAGGAAACAAAAGCATGTACTTCCTATCGACATTCAGTCTAATGTCAATCTCATGACCTCAAAGGGCAAAGATAAGAAAGGAAAGGGTGTTAATAACAATAAAATGAAATCAAAGGGCAAGATCCAGAAAAAGGCAAAGAATAAACCCTACTGGTACTGTAATCAGATTGGTCACTGGAAGAAGGATTGTCCGTCCTTAAAGGCTCAACCTAAGGCTGCAGACGGGAGTCCACAAGTGAATATGATTACTATAGGACTCGGGACTAGCGAAGGGTATGTCTCTGTAAAACCTGAACTATACCATATCCATGATCCAAATGAGTGGCTCGTGGAAACAGGAGCCAATGTAAATATTTGTTCTGACAGAACTTTATTTTCTTCTTATCAGACCTGCAGTGTTGGGACTGTAAAGATGGGAAACGATTCTGCAGCCAGGGTGCTAGGGTCAGGACAAGTCAACTTGAGGTTCTCCTCTGGACATGTCTGGACGTTGCACAGGGTGCTGCATGTTCCTGACATCAAGAAGAATGTTTTATCTGGTTATATCTTAGTTAGAAATGGTTTTGAATTGAACTTTAAATGTAATAAAGTTGTCATTTTGAGACATGGCACTTTTTATGGAAAAGGTTATTTGGCAGATTTTGATTTGTTATTTAGAATTAGATGTGATTCAGTAAACATTGATGAAATGAATATTTTAAATTTCGAATGTTCTAATTCTGCCTCTCATGTTGTGAATAATCTAGAATCTTGTTATCTGTGGCATGGTAGATTAGGATATGTAAACTTAAATTCAATCAAAAGAATGATGAATTTAGAGTTGATCCCTAAACACACTATTGATAAAACTCAAAAATGTGAAATTTATATGCAAGCTAAGACACCTAGGAAGTCTTTCCAGTCTGTCTCTAGAGATAGTGATATCTTGGATCTAGTGCACACAGATATCTGTGAGTTTAATGGTGTGTTGACCCAAGACAATAAGAAATACTTTATCACCTTTATAGGTTATGGCAGTAGATACTGCTATGTACATCTAATGAAAATCAAGGATGAAGCCTCAAAGAAATTTCTTATATTTAAGAATGAGGCTGAGACACAAACATGAAAAGTGCTTAAACGCCTTAGGTCAGATAGAGAAGGTGAATATACCTCTAATTTATTTGATGAACAATGCAAATAATTTGGCATAGTTCATGAAGCTACGGCCACAGGTTCACCGCAATCAAATGGGATAGCAGAACGGAAAAATAGAACCTTAACTGACATGATCAATGCTCTCCTATAGAGTTCTGGACTTCCAACCTATATGTGGCGAGAAGCCTTGAATACGGCTTGCCATATTCTGAATAGGGTTCCTCCAAGGCATATGGAAAAGTATCCTTTTGAACTTTGGAGAAATAGGAAATCGAGCTTAAGATATCTCAAATTGTGGGGCTGTCTCACGAAGGTTTTAGTCCCAGAACACAAGAGAAAGAAACTTGGTCCTAAAACTGTTGATGTGGTCTTCTTAGATTATTTGAAAAATAACTATGCATATAGGTTATTGGTAATTCGGTCCGAGATTCCGGGTATAGATGTCAACACCATTGTTGAACTCCGTGATGCTACCTTCTTTGAGGATATCTTCCCGTTGAAGACTGGGATTCCTCAGATTCCGACCATTGAGAGCGCCTCCATATCAGGATCTATTCCACATAAAGTGGAAAGGATAACGAATGTGGGGGTTGAGACTCAACCCGAAACCAATGATCTTTCAGAAGAGATTAAGCCAAGGAGGAGTAAAAGACCTCGGATAGCCAAGGATCTGGGTAGCGACTTTGTTGTCTACCAGATCGAGGGTGATCCACCAAGTTACAAGGAAGCAATGGCTTCATCTGAAGTAAAACAATGGAAGGAAGCCATCAAATCTGAGATGGATTCCATTATGACTAATGGAACTTGGGAGTTGGTTGATTTACCCAAAGGGTGCTCTACCATTGGGTGCAAGTGGGTGTGTAAGAGAAAGTTTAGACCTGACGGATCAATTGAAAAGTATAAAGCCAGAATAGTTACCAAGGGCTTTAGGCAAAAGGAAGGTATCGATTATTTTGATACCTATTCTCCTGTGAGTAGGATGACCACAATCCGGATGCTCATGGCATTGGCATCTGTATATGATCTCTCTATCCACCAGATGGATGTGAAGACCGCCTTTTTGCATGGCGATCTTGAGGAAGAGATCTATATGGATCAACCTGATGGAGTTGTGACTCCTGGGAATGAGGGAAATGTTTGCAAACTTGTCAATTCCCTTTACGGAATGAAACAAGTACCAAAGCAGTGGCATGAAAAGTTTGACAAAACTATTTTATTATGTGGCTTTAAGGTTCATGAATCCGGTAAATGTGTCTATTCCAAGGTGAAAGGTGATGATTGTATTGTCTTGTGCATGTATGTTGATGACATATTGTTGTTCGGATCACATATAAGGATTATTAATGAGACTAAGGCATTCTTAAGTAGCAAGTTTGAGATGAAGGACATGGGTGTTGCCGATGTCATCTTGGGTCTCAAACTAACAAGGTCAGTTGATGGGATTATAGTTTCTCAATCTCACTATGTTGAGAAGGTACTTGAGAAATTTGGATATCAAGATTGCAAAGCTGTAAGTACTCCTTTTGATTCATCCAAAACGTTGTTTAAGAATAAAAGTGGAGTACATGTAGCTCAGGTAAGGTATTCACAAGTAATAGGAAGTTTAATGTATCTTGAAAATTGCACGAGATCAGATATTTCATTCTCGGTTGCAAAGCTGAGTAGATATACTAGCTGTCCTGACCGTACTCACTGGGAGGCGCTGGATCGAGTACTGAAGTACTTGAAGGGAACTATTTCCCTTAGTTTGCATTATGATAGACATCCATCTGTACTAGAAGGATATAGTGATGCAAGCTGGATAGGGAAAATAGAGGAGTCTAGGAGTAATGGTGTTACTGGGTATGTCTTTACTCTTGGAGGCGGTGCAGTCTCCTGGAGATCTGTGAAGCGGACCATTCTAGCTCGATGCACCTTTGAGGCCGAGCTGTGTGCTTTGGACATCATTGGAATTAAGGCTGAATGGCTAAGGGAACTTCTGTCTAAAATTCCTATGGTAGGTCAGTCAGTTCCTGCGATCTCGGTACATTGTGATAATATGACCACAATTGCCAAGATCAAGAGTTCAAAGTTCAATCAGAAAACAATGAGACACATATTGAGACACATACAAATCAGACTTAAGACGTTAAGGGATTTGGTGTCTTGAGGGGGGTTGGATGTGGATTTTGTTGGATCCAAAGACAACATGGCAGATCCGTTGACTAAGGGACTTGATAGATCTTTAGTCCTAAAGTCTAGGCTTGGGATGGGACTGAGACCTATTGGGAGTTCCTCTACAGTAGCAATCCAACCTATCTGAGTGGAGATCCCACAAAGTAGGTTCAATGTGGTAATAACAAGCTGTTTGGAGAACTAGTTGCCACTCTAATCTTAATGCGTATGCATGAGTGTCTTATCCTTGGAAGCCTGAGTGTTATTTAAGCTGCAAGTTTAGGAAGAGCGTAGGCTCTGAATGGGTTCAAGCCTTTGGGCAGGATGTTAGCAGTACATCCTTGGAGAACGCCACCTATGTGAGTGTTACTGCGAGCCGCAGTTAAAGGAAAAGGGTCTTTCCTGAATACACTCATGAAACATGATAAGGGTGTATGACCTTTAAGAGCACCAACTCTGAAGATTGTACCAAGAACAACGCTTTGTTGTTTCTACCGTATACTTTAACACCAAAGTCTGAAGTTCAAAACGTGGTTCACTTCGTTCCTGTTAAAGTGAAAGTAGTAAACTCAGGTAGAGGTTCAAACCGGAAGGTACCTTTACTGAAAGCAAAGTGTGGCAGCCGAAAGTTATGTTTTAACTCTCTTTGAATCTTGTTTTCAAATTATTGAATTCGTGGGAGATTGTTATATTAAAAATTATATTTAGATTTTAATGGGAAAATCTATGTAATTATAATAGGATTTAATTTGGTTTCAATTGGGAAACCAAATGACTTGGAGGGAAAGTTGGGAATTCGCAAATTCGAAACATGGAAAAGTTTGGGTGGAAGTTTAGTACCATACCTTGGAACTCTAAACTTTTGGTGGGCTTATAATTGAGCTCATACCCCAAGCTCTTGTAGCAACAGTAGAGAGAGGAGGAATGGAGGACCACACACGCGCGTGCGCGCTCCGCTCCGACTCCGGCTCCTGCTCGGGAGAGTCAATTCGGATCTCGATACTTTTGCTACGGTTTCATTTGGTAAGTCTATTAAATTAATCACACGATTAATTTGGTAAGTCGACTAAAATGGGAATTCAGCTCGTCGTTATGGACGCATTTATGGCCTTGATTTTGGGATCCGAAATGGCGCACTCGTTGAGGGGCGTTTTCGGAAATCGAGAGGCAACGCGCTTGAACACGCGACCATCTATAAATATCCCTTCCCCCACGTCGTATACTATACACTCGCAAGCAAAAACTCTTACGCCATCTTGGCTTTGTTCTGGTTCTTCCTCTCACGGACGAACATGTCTCTCTCTTTCTCTCGGCTACAGTTCTCTGAGGTACATTCGAGGACGATCTCGTCGGTGTGCACGGACGAAGATCGTGTGCCGTCGTATCCTGGGAGCGGATCGCCAGTACCCTACGCACCGATATTGTGGGGGCGATATCCTCTCTAAGGACAGTCCATTTCAGGGACGCTTCGGTGATTTCTAATCTAATCTCTCTCTTATTTTGTCTGCCGCAATTTGTTTATTCCTTAACCTTTTCTGGATCTCATCCGGTTTCATGTTTCCGTTTGTTTAATCGGTTCATGTTTGCATTCTGTAATCGGATAATGGATTGGAATTGCATAATGTTAATTTTGATAATCTGTAATACTGTTGTATCAATCCATTTGGATCCATATGATTATCGTTTAATACATGCATGGTTGATCATGTTAACACCTTATAAATCCATGCTTCTTCGTGCTTGCGTGATTGATTGTTTGTGTGATCCGCTTCTGTGATTCGCACATATGGCTCAAAATATTTGTTTTTCTTATGATATGATTTATATTTTAAACTTCTTTCAGATAAGTAGAGATGGAAGAGGCATCTACTGGAAGCCGGAGTTCGGTTGTTGCATCTGAAGAGAATTTTGATGAGAATATATTACTTGAGCCCATGTTTGAAACCTTCGTCTGCCCCCTAACAAAGCAAGTCATGAAGGACCCTGTTAACACTGAAAATGGGCAGACTTTCGAAAGGGAGGCGATTGAGAAGTGGTTTACGGAATGCATGAATAGCGGGCGAAAACCTGTATGTCCATTGACATCAAAAGAGCTGCGTAGTACCAATGTGAGTCCTAATCTGGCTCTCAAGAGGACCATTCGGGAATGGATCCTAAGGAATGAACTTGCTAGGCTCAAGAACTTTTGCAACTTCATCTCTCCCGAGAGTTCTGTTCGCGAAATTCTGCGAGTGCTGAAATACATTGAAGATCTGCAAAAGAAGGGTGAGCCTCATAAGAATATTGTTCGTAAGGCGGAAGTCATACCAATGGTAACTGGATTTATAAGAAATGGTAGCAGGAGTGTAAGATGCAGAACACTGGAAGTTCTTTGTATACTTTCCAAAGACGATGCCAATAAGGTGACGGTTCTTCAGGAATGCTGATAATTAACATTCTCTGATCTTTCAAGAGATGTGCATAAGATGTGGGAGTCGAATTATGTAGTCAGGTTTTCTTACTAGTTTCATTTTCTTCTACTTGGCAGGAAGCTCTAGCTTACGGAGATACCATCCGCACGATCGTTAAGTTCTTGTATCATGAACTTCCACAGGAGAGAGAGCAAGCTGCGACGCTTCTGTACGAACTCTCAAAATCTGAAACTCTATCTGAAAAGATCGGAGATGTTAATGGAGCAATTCTAATATTAATTGGAATAACTAGTAGCACAACAGAGAACTCGCAAACTGTGCGTAATGCAGAAAAGACGCTGGAAAATTTGGAGAAGAGTGAGAACAATGTGCTCAGAATGGCTGAAAATGGTAGACTGCAACCTCTTCTCAAACTTTTCCTACAAGGTAGCTTCTCATCCCAACTTCCATGAGGCATTCTTCACATGGTTACCAAATGATTCGATTAATCTTTACCATGAAGTAAATTACATCTACATCACACGTGCACACTTTTCTTGATTTAGACGAGGGCCAAAATATATAGAACTACTACGTTTCTGTAAAAGTATTAGGTGACCCTGTGAAAGAAAATGAACCCAGTCTTCTCTCTGATACATAAGAACCACATTGTCATGATTAAAATTTAAGAATCTTGCCCAGTAATCTAATCAATTTTCATAGATGATATTTTGTGGAAGAACTAATCCTAGATCATGGCAGCATTAGTACCTCAAATTTCAAGGAATTTGATTGGCATATTCAACTGTCAGTATACAATTCTGAAATGGTGTTTTCCACAGGTTCACCTGAAACTCAGCTTTCCATGGCTTCTCGTCTGGGGGAGCTTGCTCTGAGCAATGACATGAAGATCTTAGTTGCTCAGACTGCAGGTCCATCCTTGGTGGATATGATAAGTGAGAACTTGGTAGCAAAAGAAAAGGCCCTCAGGGCACTAAATGAGATCTCATCCCATGAATCAAGTGCCAGATTATTGATTGAAATAGGAATCCTTCCTCCATTGGTTGAGCAGCTATTTGCCGTTGGCAATAAACAACTTCCTACGAGACTGAAAGCCTTTTCAGCAACAATACTTGCAAATCTCGTGGCTTCAAGTGCAGATCTTGAGTCTATAGTGCTCGACAAAGGCTCGAAAACGCTGGTCTCTGAAGATTTTATTCACAACCTCCTGCATCTCATCAGTAACAGCAGTCCTGCCGTCGGAAGCAAACTTCTACAGATACTTGTTGGGCTCACCAGCTCTCCAACAGCTGTTCAACACGCGGTAGCTTCCATCAAGAGATCAGGTGGAACTACGAGCCTCATAAGGTTCTTGGAAGTGCCAACAAAAGAAATTCGCTTGGAGGCAATCAAAGTTCTTCTGAATATCTCTCACTTTATGAGCAATGAACTCGCCAATGCTCTATGTGGCTCTGCTGGCCTCAGCAAATTGATTGAAATTGTTACAGAAGATAATGAAATAACTGAAGAAAAGGCCGTTGCAGTCGGACTTTTAGCAGAGCTTCCTAATGATGATCCCGGGCTAGTCCAATGTTTTTTGCAGGATGCAAACTTCAATACCTTACTACAGAAATTGCTCCAGTTCCACCGAGGGAAAGTTGTAGGTGGTCGACTTTCAACCCGTTACTTTGAGGGACTTGTGCGCATCATTGCCAAACTTACTTATGTACCGGAATATCCTCCGAGCATAGCTTTTGCACATGACAATGAGCTGGCCGCGATTTTCGCTGATTTACTTCAAACTAATGGGCTTGACAATGTTCAGGTGGTATCTGCAAAAGCTTTACGGAATCTTTCTCATCAGACTAGGAATCTTTCACGAGTGCCCAAGCCCCCTTCTCCCAGTTTCTGGAGCATATTACGTCCACGACGTGTGAAGAAACCAGAAATAACTGGCCTCTGCAAGGTTCATGGCGGGGTTTGTTCTTTGAAGGGAACATTCTGTATCATCGATGGAGGAGTGCTCGGCAAGTTGGTAGCGTGTTTAGATCATGAAAATGAAAAGGTCATTGAAGCTGCATTTATAGCATTGTGCACCATATTGGAAGATGGGGTGAACATCCAAATGGGGGCCTTCGTATTGGCTGATGCTAAGGGTATCAAGCCAATTATTGATATATTGATCAGCAAACGGTCCGAGGTACTCCACCGACGAGCTATTTGGGCTATAGAGAGGCTTTTAAGAACAGATAGTATTGCTCTTGAAGTATTCAAAAACCAAAATGTCAGACCTGTTCTTATTGAGGCTTATCGGCATGGTGATATCCGGACAAAGCAAATAGCAGAGAATGCATTGAAATGGCTAGATGTAATACCAAACTTCTCTATAATTTTCTAGACGGCCAAATCAAATTCAGCAAACTGAACATATTGGTTGTGTTTTCTAGCAATCGATTTGATGTTTGTATATTTTGCATTTTTCTATTATTATTCCTTTAATTAAAGGCTTTTATCCTGAGCAGCCTGAATTTCGCAAATTTTGAAGTCCATCCTATATACAACTGTCTTCTTAATATATAGATTTTATATGAATAATTGTGCTTAGTTCAGCATAAAGTTTTTAACTTACACAGGATGGCTCGATTCCATCTTGAAAGGCAAAATCAAACTTCAAGGTGATGTTTTTTTTTGAGCCGGCAAAGCTGATGTAACTTTAAGATAGAAGCTGCATTTTAGAGATCAAACCTAACATAAATCAAAAACAATACCTGCATATGAGGCTAGAAGTCCAAAAAAAGAACGCAAAAATACAAAGCTCGGTGCAAACACTGTCATTACTTGTGCACTAAGTGATTAGATTATAGCTTCTAATCGCACTCTGTATGATCAATAACCTAATAGATAATCAATCAGGCTGTAGCTGATCTCTTCTTGGAGTTGAATGTTAACGTCTGATTGGTATCCTTGTTGTGTAGCCGGTAAAAAAATCAGAAAATAACTCCCGTGCCTCCATTCAAGCATGAATATTGCTATGAATCATGTCCACCTTGTCTTGGAACAAACCATGATACTTGAAAGGTAAGGCATATGTCCATCACAACATTATGCATGAATTGAAAGCAATATACATAGTAGATTGATTATCTGAAAACACACAAATCAACATCTTTCTACATACTCCAAGTGTGGAGACAAAGAATGAATATATAACTATAGAGGCCATAGGGTTCTCTTATATGAGAGAAACATGTTGGGCAAATTACATAAAGAAGACAAAGAAAATAAAAATTGCATAAACAATATGAAAGATAACTAACATCTCAGCACTCCGCCTCAAGATGGAGCGTAGATATCGATCAGGCCCTCTGGCTAAGGCCTAGTAAGTACATTTGTTGTCTGGTCTTCAGAGTTGATATGAGTAGTGGCAATGAGACCCTTCTGTATCATGTTACGAGTGTAGTAACAGTCCACCTCTATGTTCTTGGTCCTCTCATGGAAGACATAATTGTTTGCAATAAAAAGGGCCGCCTGGTTGTCGCATTGAAGGTGCATGGGAAGAGGCACCTCAATAGTCAGGTCAGTAAGAACATAGATTAGTACATTTTCTATACTAGTACATAATTCTTGGTCCTCTCATGGAAGACATATTTTTTTTGTATTCTTACATATTTACATATATTAGTACATTTTCTATACTAAGTCAAAAGCTTATGAAGTTTTGTACAAAAATCTCGACACTAAGGAG
Source organism: Ottelia alismoides (assembly GCA_037367405.1). Lineage (NCBI taxonomy): Eukaryota > Viridiplantae > Streptophyta > Magnoliopsida > Alismatales > Hydrocharitaceae > Ottelia > Ottelia alismoides. The sequence goes on from JAZKJV010011639.1 coordinate 122,761, forward strand.
GGCCAAAAGGATATATTCTGGCTGGCTAAAGCAAGAGAAAGAAAGACCAAAGATTTTTTTAAGTGAGATGCATTAAGGATACAGAAGGTCACGTGCTTGTTACTCAGAAGGATATAGAGACTAGATGGAAGCAATACTTCCATAAGCTTTTCGTTGGGTAAGGAAATAGATAGATCACTTTGGGAGTAGTGAAAGTTACTTGAATCGTGCAAGCTATAGACGAATACAAAGGAAGGAAATAGAGGAGGCTTAGAAGGTTATGAGACATGGGAAAGGTGTAGGACCTGATGACATTCCTATAGAAATTTGGAGAGTTTTAGGTAAGCGTGGTTTGACTTGGCTTACAAATTTATTCAATTTTATTTGGCGAAGCAAGAAAATACCTGAAGAATGGAGGAGAAGCATCATGATGCCTCTTTTAAGAACAAAGGAGACATTCAAAATTGTTCAAATTACAGAGGTATCAAGTTGATGAGTTACACTATGAAAATTTGGTAGCGTGTGTTCGAAAGAAGGTTGAGGTAAGTTTCCGAAGTAAAAGAAAATCAATTCGGATTCATGCCAAGTCGCTCAACTATTGAAGCCAACCACTTACTAAGGAGAACAATGGAGATTTACAAAGCTAAAAGGAAGAATCTCCACATGATTTTTATTGATTTAGAGAAGGCTTATGATTCTGTCCCGTGAGAGATATTGTGGAGAGTTTTGGAGAAGAGACAAGTACATGTCCTATACATTAACCTCATCAAAATATATGTATGATAGGGCTTCATCTTGTGTAAGGATACAGTATGGGAAGACTGACTATTTTAACATTAACATTGATCTACATCAAGGTTCAACTTTGAGTCCATTCCTTTTTTACTTTGATTATGGACGAGTTGGCAAGTCACATTCAAGATAAGTTACCTTGGTGTATGTTATTCAGTGATGATATTGTGTTTTGATTGATGAGACTAGAAATGGAGTAAATGAGAAGCTTGAGGTCTGGAGACATGCATTGGAGACTAAAGGATTTCGATTAATTAGGACTAAGACGAAATATATGGAGTGTACTTTTGATAGAAGCAATGTTGAAGCAATTGAGGTTAAGATAGGTGATGTTAACATTCAGAAGTGAGATTCTTTTAGATACTTGAGATATATTTTGCAACATGATGGGAAAATTGATGGAGATATTACAAATAGAATAAATGCAGGTTGGTTAAAGTGGAGAGGAGCCTCTATTGTTCTCTGTGATAAGAAAATTCCTTTGAAAATCAAAGGAAAATTTTACAAAGCAGTTGTGAGACATGTTATGCTCTATGAATCTGAATGTTGGCCCGTGAACCATATACATGTGCAGAGAATGGCACTAGCAGAAATGAAAAATGCTAAGGTGGATGTGTAGACACACACGTAAAGATCGTATTCGGAATGATATCATCTGAAGGAAAGTTGGTGAAGCTCCGATCGAGGATAAGATGCGAGAAAATCGCTTAAGGTGATTTGGCCATTTGCAAAGGAGGTCAGCTGATGCACCGGTGAGGAGGTATGAGTTTTGGAATGTTGACCTGGTTAAAAGAGGGTGAGGAAGGTCTACGAAGTGTTGGAATGAGACTATACAAAGGGATCTTAATTTTTTGGATCTAAGCCCGAGAATGACCCAAGATAGATCTGAATAGAGGCAAAGAATCCATGTATCCGACCCTACAAAATGTGGGAAAAGGTTTTGTTGTTGTTGTAGACTTGTAGTACATTTTCTATAGTATCATAACGAATTAAAAGAAATAATAGAATTTAAATAAGATATTAAGCATCTTGGATTAAGTTTCATTTAAAGAAATAAAAAATAAAAAAATATCTCTAAGCAAAAATCAGTCGACTTCTCGGTTGACTGACTATTGACAGAAAGTCAATAGTCAGTCGATCACCCCACAGACTCGACTAGTCAGACCAAGTAGTCGAGTTAATCGGTCGACTTTTACTATATTGCCTTCTACTATAGGAAATCTTTTCTAACAGATCATTGTTGGAGTATTTGGTTGTGCGCCTATTACATTGTAGATGGGTAAATGGATACCTCCGGGATCCATTTACCCCATCCCATATGTTTAGTCCCACATCTACCAGTGGTGGGACTTTGAGGCTCTGTGGAGGCTATATAAGGAGCTCCAGACCTCCTGTATCCATTGAGAAAAAGGAATGCAATATCTGCCCCTTTGAGGGCTTCTCTCGTGGTTTCATCCCGCTCCTTAGGGAGTAGGGTTCCACGTAAAATTCTTGTGTTCCTCAATTTCTTTATCTTTATTTCCGATTCCGCTTCCGCATTTCTATTTTCTAATATGGTATCAGAGCGGGTTCCATTCTCGAGGATTTGTTCTTGAAAATTTATTGTTCGAGATTCGATTTTCTATCATTTATTTGAGATTTGTTCAAGTTCATAGCAGGATTTAGGGTTTTGATTGAAACCCTAATGATTTGGTCAAGATTCTATTGTTATTATTCAAGATTCAAGATCAAGTTAGGTCAAGGCTTTAAGGTTCCGTTCTGGAACCCTAGTTTTTGTTCAACATGCATCGTCGCAACCCCTTCAGCAAGTCATCCAGGCCTTCGCGCAACCCCTTCAGCAAGTCATCCAGGCCTTCAGAACCCTACTGGTTCCTCTCAGTCACGGCTACGCAACACCTGAACCGCTTCAGGCGGAGCCTAGCATAGGACCTCCAGCAAGCAGCACCTTCGGCGGTGCTCCTTCCTCTATCGGATCTCGCGCAGGCGGCGCGAGATCGAGCCCCAGAAGCAGCGGTGACTCCAGGCCCACAACCCTCGCAGCCGTAGCGCTAGGTGGTGCAACCTCCCAGCGCGCGGCCCTTGCGCGACTTTCCCCTTCAGGCGGCGCCGCCCCTCCAGGTGCACAGCGCTAGATGCTTCAGGATCTCCTCTCCAGGCTGCCTATCACGAGCGGCACCACCAAGCGGCTCCGCCTCCACCCTCCCGCGCGGCTTCAGGTTGTGCCGCCCCAAAGGCCCTGGCGGCCTCCTTCGCGCTCCAACAACACGCGTGCGCCCCAGCCCTCGCGCGCCTCCATCGCCCTTCCGCTCCCGCGTGCGCGCCTCCTCCGCATCTCCTGGGCGGCGTCGGCGACAAACGAACAAGAAAACCCTAAGGGGGCGGCCATCAATGTTCGATGGGGTCCCTTGAGGGGAACCCTAATGAGGGGCAACGTTATTATAAAAAATGTGATCAGGCCCAAAGTTTGGCCCTATTTCAGAATGAAAGAAAAGAGAGAGAGAGAAGGGCCCTTCCATTGGGCCGAGTGAATTTGTAAAAGAGAGAGAGAGAGATCGGATAAAAAAAGGTGTACACAAGTATTTTGAAAAAAAAGAATAAAGGAGAAAAAGAAAAGCCGAAAAAAATGTGAAACGACTTAAAAAATAAAAAAAATGGAGAAGAAATGTCAAAAAAAATAATATATATAATATCCGCTTATTTGGTTTTGTTTATTCCCCAGCATTATGTATTATCTTGTCTTCTCCCAACTTGATCGACGCCCACGTTTTTCGACAAGTATGGGAGAAAGGGGGAGTATATGTAGAGTTATAGGTCTATTCAAATTCTCCAGATACAGATATTCCAGACCAACCAGTTTTCAGACTCTACAGTTCAGATGTTCAGACTCGACATCAGATGGTTTCCGAGTCTTCAGTTTCAGACACGCACGAGTATGTGGTCTTCTTTTCAGATGTGCACATGTTTGCCATCTTTTGCCGTGGTCCCCATTATTCTTCTTGTTTTGTCGGCCAGAGTGTTCATGTGAGCCATAGGAACTCTAGAGTAGAGGATCATTCCCTATGCTACGTTGGCAAGGATTTTCATGTGGTATCATAGGTGCTTCAGAGTAGAGTACCATTCTTTGTGCCAGATAGGAGAGACCCAGTTCTCCGACGAGGAGACTTCTTTCATACTCCATTCTCCAGAGACCGTGGACTCCGACGAGGATTGCACTTCCACGGCCTTTTCAGTTCGCCCTTTTCAGAGATGAAGCAGTTGTCCCCATTGTTGTGGCGGGCCAGAGTTCTCCAGGTGGAAACTCATTTTCAGTTGCAGTGACTCTGATAGGCGCAGTACAGGGCACATGCTCGCCGACGAGGAGATTTAGTTGACTCACACTCCAGCCCGTTCGTCCTCCTCACCTGCACGGCATGAGAAGCAACGTCCTCAACAGTAGCCGACAGTTGTGCGCGTTGAGTTGATAGTGTCTGTAATGTCATGTATTGTGAGTTGAGTTTCTTTCTGTTTGTCCAAGTTGAGCATTGCATGTTCCAGCTTGAGGGGGAGTATTGGAGTATTTGGTTGTGCGCCTATTATGTTGTAGATGGGTAAATGGATACCTCCAGGGTCCATTTAATCCATATGTTTAGTCCCACATCTATCAGTGGTGAGACTTGGAGGCTCTGTAGAGGCTATATGAGGAGCCCCAGACCTCTTCTATCCATTGAGAAAAAGGAATGCAATATCCGCCCCTTTAAAGGCTTCTCCCGTGGTTTCATCCACTCCTTAGGGAATAGGGTTCCACGTAAAATTCTTGCGTTCTTCAATTTCTTTATCTTTATTTCTGATTCCGCTTCCGCATTTCTATTTTCTAGCAATCATGAAAGGTGATCGATCCATCCATATGTGGACATCTCCCATTGTGAGAAGGGACAACACTAATATTGTATTCTTCATAGTTTCTAGCATGCATGGTGCTTGTTATGCAACTTGACAATCTTCGTGTTCATATCCAGGAAAAGAGATTGGCGCTTCCAATTTGTGCACTTTATGAGGGTCTTTATTATCATCTATAAGGATGGTTGTTGAGTATAGAGATGAATGAGATGTTTATTCCATAGATCTAGGGTCTCTTATATAGAAAGAAAACCCTAGAGAGTACAAGAGTTACGGAACCCGAAGAGTCACGGGGGGTTACGGAACTCGAAGGGTCACGGAGGGTTACGGAACCCGAAGGGTCACGAGATGTTACGGAACCCGAAGAGTCACAGACATAAATGTAAATACAATAACTCTAACACTCCCCCTCAAGCTGGAGCTGAGAAAGCTGCGGCTTGTAACAAAAAGAAAAAGTATACACGACGTCTTCAAATGATGCATCATAAGAACATATGTCTGTTGCTGGTAGAAGACCTCGCTCGAGGACGGGTCTGCGACTTTCAGGTCACCGGAATGTATCTCTGCCATGCCTGTAGAGTCGCTGCGATATCAGGTCATCGGAACGTATCTCTGTCATGCATGCAGGTCACCGGAACATATCTCTGTCGTGCTTGGAGAGGAATCGCTGTAGAAGAAGTCAGCGCGGAGTAGCAGTCGAGTCGTAAAAGAAGAAGTATATGCCCTGACGAAAAAGTCGATGCTCGGTGAAGACTGATGATCTAAGCAATAGTATGGAGTGTCGGTCTGTCAGTCATGGTAGGGCAGTAGCCGTCTTGAAGAATCATCTCTGACTCCCCATTTCGCCCATACTTGATAGAATAAGAAGTTGGAAGAAACAAAAAGTTGGAAGAAACAAGTCGCGGTGAAGCATGGGCTATTGGAGGAGGGGCTCCAGGCAGTACCGACGACGTCAGAGGAGCGACAGGAGCTGCTGGAGCCTCGGGCGATGCTTTAGGTGTCGCTGGAGCTGGTAGCCGGTGCTGCTGGGGACTCAGACTTCCTTGGACGGGATCATCGAATCCATGAGCGACGCAGTAAGTCCAGCCCTCTCTCCTTGTCGACGGAGAGAGGGTTGGTGGTGGTGGCGGATGTAGGGTATTAGCCTCCGGTCTAGGACCGTCGCTCTGATACCATGTTGAGAAGAGAAACTAATGAGATGTATACTCCATAGAGCTAGGATCTCTTATATAGAGAGAAAACCTTAAAGAGTACACGAGTTACAGAATCCAAAGGGTCACGGGGGGTTACGGAACTCGAAAGGTCACAGAGGGTTACGGAAACCTGAAGGGGTCACGAGGTGTTACGGAATCCGAAGGGTTACAATTTTACAAATATAAATGTAAATATAATAACTCTAACACTCCCCCTCAAGCTGGAGCTGAGAAAGCTGCAACTTGTAACAAAAAGCGAAAATATACACCACATCTTCAGACGATGCATCATTAGAACATATGTCTGATGCTGGTAGAAGACCTCGCTCGAGAACGGGTCTGTGGCTTTCAGGTCACCGGAACGTATCTCTGCCATGCCTGTAGAGTCACTGCAATATTAGGTCACCGGAACGTATCTCTATCGTGCTTGTTGGTCACCAGAACATATCTCTGTCGTGCCTAGAGAAGAATCACTATAGAAGAAGTCCAGCGTGGAATAGTAGTCGGATCGTAAAAGAAGAAGTATACGCCTTGAAGAAGAAATCGATGCTCGGTGAAGATGGATGATCTGAGTAGTAGTCTGGAGCGGAGGTTTTTCAGTCAAGGTAGGGCAATAGAACGTCCTGAAGAATCATCTCCGACTCCCCCTTTATGGAACATGAAGTTGGAAGAAATAAAAAGTTAGGAGAAACAAATCGTGACGAAGCATGGGCTGTTGGAGGGGGGGGCTCCAGGCAGTGCCGACAATGCCGGAGGAGCAGCAGGATCTGTTGGAGCCTCGGGCGGTGCTTTAAGTGTCGCTGGAGGTGGCAGCTAGTGCTGTTGGGGGCTCGGACTGACTTGCGCGAGACCATGGAATCCACAAAAGATGCAGGAGGTCCAGCCCTCTCTCCTTGTCGGCGGAGAGAGGGCTGGTGGTGGTGGCGGACTTAAGGTATTAGACTTCGGTATAGGACTGTTGCTCTGATACCATGTTGAGAAGAGAGATGAGATGAGATATTTATTCCATAGATCTAGGGTCTCATATAGAGAGAAAACCCTAGAGAGTACAAGAGTTATGAAACACGAAGAGTCACGGGGGGTTACAGAACTCGAAGGGTCACGGAGAGTTACGGAACCCGAAGGGCCGCGAGATGTTACGGAACCCGAAGAGTCACAGGCATAAATGTAAATACAATAACTCTAACAATGGTCGTTGCTTTCATTTTTATTGTTGAGTTTAGAAAGAGCTATGAAGAACTACATTACATCACCATCAATTTCCCTTACTTAAAAGCAATGTTTATTTCTTTTTATGAAAACTTACAAGTGATGAGATGGCATGAGCGTCTGCATCATCATCCATTTCCCTTACTTACAAGCTATGTTTATTTCTTTTTCTGAAAACTAGCATATTTGTTCTTTCATTCATAATGCTTGTTTAAAATCTAAGCATATTCATACTTCTTATCATATTTCAACTAATAAGTCAAATACACTATTTATTTTGGTTCATTATGGTGTTTGGTACATGGAGGGGAGGGAAAGGAGGATTTACATATGACCAAGGAGAGGGATTTACAACTCATTAGCTAGTTGTTGATATGGTAATGACTTAGTAGGGGCTGATGAAATGGTAACTCGTCTAATAAAGAGGAGATCAGCCACATGATTGGAGTTAAACATGGCCCAAAATCCCTACAATTTTGCCTTTCCAATACCTACATTGTTATTCTTCTTTCATCTTTCTTGAACTTTCCTTCCCTCGTCGATCACCTTTAACACTCCCAGACACTGTAGAGTATCACACCCTAAGGTAGGCACCTAGTATTGTTCACCCATTTACTGATCCTTACACTCATTGTTGCTCTTTGATTTTATGGACCCCTCAAATATGCCATTTTTTTGAAGGGCACAGATATTTTACCGCATTTATGAATGGATTATCAAAATGCACATTTTTGCTTACTCAAGACTTGTAGCTATGTCAATGGTATTGTGACGAGATTTATGCGCTATGAAAATAAATATGGTATTGGCAGCACCATAAGAAGCTTAAATTTGATAATGCTTGAAAAAATTCTGAAAGTTTTCTTCGTGACTTCTTAGACAAAAACAGTATTATCCAACCGACCTCAAACAGCTATACCACAACTGTTGAAAAGGGAACGAATGAGATAAACATTCATCTAACCCTAGAGCTCTCTTATATAGGAGAAAAGCTCTATGGGTAAATTACAGAAAAAGGACAATTAAAAAACACAAATAACATAATTACTCTAACACTCCCCCTCAAGCTAGAGCATATATATCTATCATGCTCAGCTTGGAACAACATAGATGAAAAGGACCTCTAGCAAGAGCCTTGGTGAACATGTCTGCAATCTGCTCTCCTGATGATACATAAGAAGTTGAAATAAGCCCCTTTTGAATTAGGTCCCGTGTATAATGACAATCCACTTCAATGTGCTTTGTCCTTTCATGGAAGGCTGGATTATTGGCTATGAATAAGGCTGCCTGATTATCACATTTAAGATGCATAGGAAGAGGTACTTCAATAGTTAAAATCATTCAAAACCGATTTAACCCACATCATCTTAGCACTACCTTGGGCCATTGCCCTATATTCTGACTCTGCACTGGATCGAGCCACGACAGTCTGTTTCTTACTCTTCCATGCTACTGGTGAGCTGCCAACAAATACAATAAAGCCTGAAGTAGACTTTCTATCATTAGGGCACCCAGCATAGTCTGCATCAGCACAACCTGTGACAGATATAGAGGTATCTTTCCTAAACAGAAGACCAGCACCTGGAGACGACTTCAGATATCTCAAGATCATAAAAACAGCATTCATGTGAGCCAGTATCCACCAAGGCATTTTTCTCCTGTCGATATCCGATATCGTCCATATCGGCGATATATCGGTGACCTGTCGATACCGATATATCGCCGATATATCGACGATATATCGCGATATGGCGATCCTTGGGTAATAGTGACATATAACAACTTCCCCACGAGCTCTCTATATCGTCTCTTGTCCACCTCCTCAGAGTCATCATCATAGAGTTTAACATTAGGATCCATAGGAGTAGTAGTTGGTCTACATCCTGCCATTCCTGTCTCAGATAACATATCAGTAACATACTTCCGTTGTGTCATTACCATGCCTGCTCATTTCTTGCAAACTCCAATCCCAAAAAGTAACGAAGTGTACCCAGATCCTCCGTAACAAACTGCTCACTAAGAAAATCCTTGGCTGCTTGAATGCCCTGCTTATTGCTACCAGTGATAACAATATCATCCACATACACTAAGATGATCACAATACCTTGTTGGTCTCTCTTTACAAAGAGAGTATGATCTGTTGTAGATCTGACGAAGCCCTTCTGTTCAATCAACTCGGAGAGCTTCTGAAACCAAGCCCGTGGACTCTGCTTCAGGCCATATATGGCCTTATGAAGACGGCACACCATACTGGACTCCCCCTCAGCAGCAAACCCTGGTGGCTGCTGCATATAGACCTCTTCCTGCAAGTCACCATATAAGAAAGCGTTCTTGACATCTAACTGAAACAGGGGCCAGTCACGGACAATAGCAACTGCAATGAGAATCCGTAAGGTAGAATGACGGGCTACTGAAGAAAATGTCTCCTGATAGTCCACCCCATATGTTTGGGTGAAGCCACGAGCAACCAACCTGGCTTTGTATCTATCAACCGTACCATCAGCCCTATGCTTAACAGTAAAAACCCATTTGCTTCCGACTATTGACACACCTGGTGGAGGATGCACAACACTCCACGTACCACGTGACTGCAACGCCGCCATCTCCTCTTCCATAGCCAAACGTCATGGACTACTCTGTAGTGCCTCCTGATATGACCTTGGGATTTCCACTGCTGATAACCCAAGGACGAACTTGCGAAACTCTGGGGACAGCCGCTCCAAACAGGCCTGTGATGCAAAGTCCATCCCATATTTGGATTCATTGTCCGCGCACGCTTTTGCCTTCTATGGGCAATAGGAAGATCAAGTTCATCAACTGGAGTAGTGGTAGTATCATCTGTGCCCTGTACATCTGTCTGCGCATGCAAATCACCCGTGCCATTAGTAGTACACAAATGTTCATTACATACCCTCGGGCGTGCTGGATGATGGAGGAGGCACATGAGCAGAGGGTCGACGCTGATAGACCTGAGGATAAAAAGTAGAAGGTGGTGGTGGAGGTGGTGGTGGTATAGGCTGTGGTGGTGGTGACGTAGAGTAGAGCATGGAATAGATGGTGGAGGAGGCACATAGATATCATCTCCTTCGTCTGAATGAGTGAGGCTGTCACCTGTAGGAGAGAAATACATAATGGATTCAAAGAAGGTGACATCAGCACTAACATGGTACCGTCGTCTAACTGGATCAAAACACCGATACCCTTTTTGGATTTTGGAATAACCCACAAAACGCATTTGACAGCTCTGGGAGAGAGCTTGTCAAGACCAGGAGAGAAGAGAGGAACAAATACAACGGAGCCAAAGACGCGAGGTGTTAGGGAGAAAAGATCCTTCTCGGGAAACGCAGTCAAGAACGGGATCTTCTCTCCTAATACTGACGAAGGCATGCGGTTGACCAGATAGCAAGCGGTTAGAACCACATCCCCCCAATAGGAGTGAGGGGCACGACTCTGAATCAAAAGTGTCCTGGTAATGTCCAACAAATGACGATGTTTCCGCTCAGCTACCCCATTTTGTTGGGAGGTGTAAGCACATGACTTCTGATGCACAATTCCATGAGACATGAGAAATTTTGAGATATGAGAACTACATAATTCAAGAGCATTATCAGACCGTATGAACTTCACTCTAGCAGAATAAATATTTTTTATTTCAATAATGAAAGACTGGATAACAGACGCAGCATCAGACTTATTTTTAAGTAGAAAAACCCAACATAACCTAGAAAATTCATCCACAGTAACAAGATAAAACCTGTGTCCTTGAAGATCAGGGACACGACTGGGACCCAAATATCAAAATGTAGCAGCTCAAACAGACCATGACGACTTGGACCTATACGACTCGGAAATGATGACCTGTGATGTTTCAAGTTGGCATGACTCACACTGAAAATTAGACTTGGGTGAAATCTGTGGAAGAAGATGGACCATCTTTTGCAACGGGAAGATGGCCAAATCGAAGATGCCAAGTGTAGGGTGACACGATCCAGCCCTCATAGAAGAGACACCAGCATAAGGAGATTGCACCAGTCTATAAAGACCCCCTTGCTTACAGCCAGTTCCAATCACTCTGCCCGTTAGTATGTCCTGAAACACAAGAGCAGATGGGTCAAATATGGCACGACAATGTAAATCTTTAGTGATTTGACTAATGGATAGTAGATTCATGGAAAAATCAGGAGCATAAAGAACGTTCTGAAGTCGTATCCCAGGGGTCAATTGCACCTCCCCTGACCAGTAATGGGAGAGTGTGTTCCGTCAGCAATTACCACGGAGCGTCCTGTCTGAGTCGCAGTAAAATCATCCAATTGCTTTTTGTCACCACATAAATGGTGAGATGCTCCTGAGTCCATAATCCACTCTGATAGATCTGCTCTGTAGCAACTAGTAAGTGCATACGTTGTACCTGAAGAGGATGCTGATGCTGAGCCGGCTATCTCTGAAGATCCTGAAGTACCAGCTGGTCCCTGACTAGGCATGATCTCCCGGAGTCTCGATACTAACTCCTCAAACCTCTGATCCGCGACTAGGGAAGGACCCCCTTCCTGCTGAGCCTGCTCCGCCACACGTGCCGTAGTAGTAGGAAACCCATGCTTAGAATAGCATGTTTCCTCAGTGTGTCCAGTCCTGCGACAGTAGGTGCACGGCTGTCTAGGAGGTCTGCTACCTCCTCCTCGACCACGACCACCTCTACCTCTGAAATGGGAGTAGCCTCCTCTGCCGCGAGAAGAAGACATGGCTGAAGGTGTCGGAACTCCACCATGCGATATGGAAAGTCTACTCAACCTGCGATAGGCCTCTTCCATAGGTGGTATGGTGGCATCTGTAAGAATCTGTGCTCGGGCGGCATCATACTCCGGATCAAGGGCTGCTAGAAACACTCCAGTCATCACCGAGTCCCTGTATGCTTTGAGCTGCTCCGGTGTAGCTGTCAATGGAATGTACCCGTGTAGCTTCTCAAACATACCCCTCAGAGAGGTGTACAGGGTATGGAGAGGACGTCCGTTCTGCTTCGAGGTAAAGATGTTCATGCTGAAGTTGTAAGATCTTGGACTCGTTCTTCGTTGGAGAATATGTGGCTGCCAGGATATCCCACATAGCCTTCGCAGTGGGTTGACTCAGAATGTCGTTGGCTATTTCCATGGACACAGTACCGGATAGCCAGACACGCGCATAAGCATCGTCAGCCTCCCATGAGGCGTTAACCCAGTCTTGTCAACAGGTTTCTCTTGTGTGAGGATATGCTTCTTGCCATTGCACTGCATAAGACTCATGAACTGCATGCCCACAGTTCATAGTTCGTACCATCCATCTTTACAACGGGTGTTGGACCTTTGAAGCAGGGAAGGCCGTATCCCGATATATCAGCGATATATCGCCGATATATCGGTATCGACATGGAACCGATATCGAAATCGATATATCGATATATCCGATTTTCGACATTTTCTTCAGAAAGATTCCAAGATATCCCGATATATCGGCGATATATCGTCGATATATCGCCGATATATCGATATCGACACGATATCGAAACGATATCGATATCGATACGGCCTTCCATGCTTTGAAGGCACCCAGAGATGGAAAATCTACCTTGTTGTCTGACATGACGACAACAATAACCTGTAACTGGGGTTACACTATTAGACGACAGTGTCTACTTGTACATAGACTCAAACCACAACTTCCTTCATACTCAATGAAGCACGGCTAGGGCTCCTGGCGAACATACCAGATGACTTGCTTGCACCGACTTGAGTGCGTTGGACGATGCGCTACAGCACAGACCTGCAGATCTACGTGGATGATGCGCGTTACTGGATGATGCGCGCTACTGGATGATCTACGGCTACTGGATGATCTCGTGGCTACTGGATGCGCGCTACTGCAGATCTACGGCTAGGGCATACACAGGAGATGATGCGCGCTACTGGGAGATGACAGGCTTCGCGAGAGGGCGATAGGGCCACCAGGCTTCGCGAGAGGGTGGCAGGCGATCTCGTGATGATCGCACGAGGGTGGCAAGCGATCTCGCGAGAGGGTGTTGATCGCGCGAACGCTGGCGCCCAACAAGGTGTGTTGATCGGCGATGGTGGGTCGCGCCGATCTCGAAATCGATAGAGAGAGAGAGAGAGAAAGGGCGGCGGGTGGGGTAGGGTTAGGGTTAGGGTTTCGAGAACTCCGGCCTAGGACCGTCGCTCTGATACCATGTTGAAAAGGGAACGAATGAGATAAACATTCGTCTAACCCTAGAGCTCTCTTATATAGGAGAAAAGCTCTATGGGTAAATTACAGAAAAAGGACAATTAAAAAACACAAATAACATAATTACTCTAACAACAACAAAGTCGATATCTCGAGTAAAAAACAAGCATCTCTTGGAAGTCATAAGAAATCTCCTTTTCCAAATAAACCTTCTCAAGCAGTTTTGTAGCGAAACCAACGTTTTTTTCTAATTAAACGAATGGTATCTCAATTTTCAGACTATCGTAAAGCTTTCTCTATGATGGCTCCTAACATGAACCAATTCTCCCTAATGGTGATAATTTTGAATGTGTACTATTATGCACAATTTGCTATTATTGCAAAGAAGATGGATTCTCTGGCTATTATTTCCATGTCATTTCGACAAGCTTGAAAAAAGGAGATTTGTGAGATTAGTTGATATTTCATTCAAAAAATCATTTTTTAAATAAATTAAGCTTTCTAATGTTCTTAAATCAATAACTAAGACAAAAAAATATGCTTGCTAAAAGAGAGGTGTAATTAGGAGGTTTGGCTTGTACCACATCATATATTTCATGCATGAAATATTGAAATATACGTAGTTTCAATAGATTAACATTGCATACACAACATTTATTTCTGGGAAAATGTCAATTTATCAGAAATTTCAATTCCATGGGCGTGTCACACATGTGGATTGCATTTGAGGAGAGGCAATTGGTGGAGGATGACAACTAGTTGATTTTCTTCGAAAGTTGAAACAGAAGTAAACGATGAGATCGTTCAAGGCTTTCCAATTATGGAGAGGGGTGCTACATAGCTGTCCTATTGATTTTCAGTTAGCACATGATTGTGTAGATCCATTGCGGTGACCACTATTTCGGTCTTCATCAACTGTTTCCATACATGGGATTTGCAGGCAATGCTCGTGTTGGAGGAGAGAGAGTACAGACCTAGAGGGTTAATGACCCTTAGTCTCATCATTTCATCTTTGAATGAACTTCTTGAAGGAGTATAAATTGCAAAAGAACACCTGAAAATTTTGATTGTTGAGGAATTATAGGATCACATGGGGAGGAAGGTGCAATCCTCCACATGGTTCCAACTCTTCCACGTTTTTCAAATAAAACTCCAGCTTCAGGTACATAATATAGGAGAGATCGAGAAGTTGTTGTCTATGCAATTCCTTCAGAACTTATTGGTGATTCTTCAATATTCCGGATTAATAGAGATAAATCCTTGTTCATAGTCCTTGAATAGATGAGACAGTTGAATTGGTGTCTTGGAATCCTGTGGATATTTTCATATTTTGTGCAAATACCTTCGATGATGTACATTGATTTGTGTCAGATGTATCAGAGTTTAGTGGACTGGTAAGTAGCTAAAGAGAGTCTTGGAAAATGGAGGGGAAGGATAGCATGCTTTCTATCAAAGGGGAGGTTGATTTTACTCCAACCACTGATGGAATAGTAAATTCCTGTCTTATTCAGTTTGAAAGTCTATTTCTCAGTCAATTTGTTTATCTAAAATAATAGGAATGAGTTCATAAGATTCCCTGAGTTAATGAGACAGTGTTCTACGTTCTTAGTTAAATGGTTTTCAAGCAATGGATACAGTACAAATCTTGAAATAATGCAACATGCTTTCACAATAAGATTTGACCGCATTGGTCTTTTTTCGGTTGCACAAGGCATGGAAGTAAAAAAAAGGATTAAGAAAAACAGAAAAGGGTGCTACAATCATTAGAGTTCAAAAAAATGGCCTATTTAAATTTATCAAGTAATGTCTTAAACCAATCATAAAACGATAAATTAAGAAAATAGCTACCTTGTAGCTAGAAATAATGGAATGGTGTAGAGGCATCTCATTGGTTTTCATAGCTGTACCACTGCCACTGTCTTTGCCATACATGAAGATGCATCAGCTTCATAGGTAGCGTGTTTTTTTAGAAATTCTGCTCCATGTAAGTTCCGCACCGGAAACACTGCATACAGTTATGAAGTCAAGTACCTGACCAAATACTTTGAACATCTCAACTCCATAAATATTATCGCCATTGCCCACAAAAGCAGCACTCCAGTCCATTGGAGCATCAGGGTGTCTTGAGGCCTCGATCCACGAATGAAAAGTGGATGTAGCTCCCATAGTTTTCTCACAGCCTTCTCCCTCCTGTTTGGCTGACCATCTCTATCAGACCATGACACAGATAGCATAAATAGCCGATTCTCACAAGACACGAGCTTTGGATGGTATTCACGTATGCGAGGAGGAATTCGAGATGTCTGAATTGCTACCCAGATTCCCCTGTTTAGGTCATAGCCTGCAAGTTTATCTGCCTCGGAATAGACATAGAACACTTCACTACAAGCAGCACCAGAGCAAACAGCACCAAAGTCTGTAGGTAACTTTGCAATTTGAGTCCATCTGTCAGTAACAGGGTCATAGATTTCCCCGGAATCAAGTGGCTCATCCGAAGAACCGTGGCCACCAACGGCAATCAAGACATGCTTCTTCTCACCAACTTTCACAGGCTTGAAGTGTAGTTTCTTGTTGGACATTGACGACTCCTCTGTATCAGGAAAAATATCCCTAAGCTGGCGTCTTAATGAACACATGTGCGGGTCCTCATAGACATCCGATACCCCGCGTATGCGAGAATTTCTGTGACGGATCTCTTGCCTACCAGATTGGCTATGAGGAACTTCATAACTAGAACCAACTTCAAACACCCCCAGAACGGCTCCTGATCTCGCTGATCTCATCGAAGCTGCTTTAGACCAAGAACCAGTTAAAGGGCTAAAAACCGACACCCCTTTGTGTGTTTTAAGGGAGTTTCTCCCAGCCACATGGCCATGCCTATTCAAGCTAGAGCAACCACCAACTACATAAAGATCAGCGCCGACAGTTGCAACAGAAAACAAGAACTTCCACGGAGTTCATGGACGGTGATCCTGTGTCATTGATCAAGGCAGATATCGAGCGCATAAATCTCACCACCATATGTCCTGTCCTTGATTATCCCGAACAAAAACAGCCATGGCGTACGATAACAACCCCGCAACCGCATTTGCAGAAAATGAGGTGTGGTTGTCAGCATTCTCCACCTCTTGCAGACAAGGCGAGTCCTCATGAGAGAATCGAGTGGGAGCCGGACCAAACACATCTCCAGAATATCATCCGGCAGTGAAACTGAAAGCTAGAAGCACAAGATCTAAGTTGCTCTGTTTCCTTCCCCTTCCGGCTGCCCATTTTCAAGAACATCTCCGACACCCCATGCGACAAACATTCCAGCCCACCTCGGTCGATTATTGGCAGAGGACACTGAGGCACGCACTCCTCCGTAGTGACGCTGGACTTCCTACCCTGATCAATCTCAAACTCCTCACAGGATCCAACTCTGCACCCCGCCCCCTTGTAGTAGAAGGAGAGACAGCGAGATACGGAACTCGTACCATTCCTCTCCCTCTGTCAGCTTCACTCCCACCATTGCCCTTCCTCTTCCTCCACCTCCATCTAACACTGACACCCCTAATACTGCGCCTAGACAAGCCGCACACTTTGCGATCCCAATCCCGCAAGACACCGAACTCAACCGGACCGCTGTTGCGTGAATTGTAATCAGGGCTCTCGTTTCATCAGCGTCCTGAGATCCTTAGAAATGAGATTCGCTCTGCTGCTGCTGCCTGATCTTTCTAGTCGGCTACTACTCGCCATTTTCAAACAGATGGTTCCACGGAAGTGGATCTAATGCTGGTTGAAAGTGGAAAAGATCCAAACTTTCAGCATCTGGCAGCCTCTCGATTGGAACAATGCGAGCAAAAGCCGAGATTTTTCCGGTGTATAACCCAAAACATGCATGTGATGAGGGGAAATGGCTTCCAGATCACGAGACGAGAAGTGGGGAAAGAGTGGGGAACTTGCCTTTGGAGATCTGGGAAACCTTTCGGCATTGGAGGCGGACTCCAGTGGAGCTTCGCTCGCTCGCTCTACCACTTGCGAGCCTGTTCGTCACTCTTTATTGGCATTTGGACACGTGTACAACTGTCATTAGATATTTGCCAGATGGGAGTGGAGCCCCGTGCTCTGCTGTCGAACCTGAGGCGGTGAGCTTTTGTGAGAGCTCACCGCGGAGGGGACCACATCCATGGCGGAAATTTCCCTTTTAGTCCTATCTTTCTATCTTAGATAGGATCACGGGCTGAGTTGGGAGAGCGAGCATATGCATTACACACAACACGTATGCTCGCCTACACGAGGAAACAACTCGTAGAGAGCATCTTACTTCAATCTATTTCATACACACACATATATATATATATATAATCACAAATTATAACAAGAATCAAAGATGTTGACATCGATCTATTGTATAAGCATTTCAATCTATAATAAGGTTTTAAAAAAGGAATTTTTACTTGGCAGACACTATAATCTTTTTAAATTTCTTCTACGATCTTTGAAACATCGATATTCCTCCTTCGACGTCGTAAACTTGCTAACCCTTACCCTACATACTTTGTGGTTAACCCCCATCTATTTACCCGTTAAAAACTAATCGGATTCCGTTATATTCTTTTATATTTACCCATTTTGTTTATCAAATTTACATTCAATGTCATTTCTCCTCTCCCTCATCCTTATCTCTGTTTCTCACCCCCCTCCCACCCTCCCCGTCATCCGCCTCCTGCCCTTCTCCCTCTCGCCCTCCACCCTGGCCCTCCCTGCCCTCCGCCCCTCGCCCCCTGCACCCCTTGCCCCCTGCCCTCCCTCCTTCCGCCTCTGGCCCTCCCTGCCCTCCGCCCCTCGCCCTCCACCCCTCGCCCCTCCACCCCTCGCCCTCCCGCCCTGCGCCCCTCGCCCCCTCCACCCCTCTGCCCCCTGCCCTCCGCCCCTCCGCACCTGGCCCTCCCTACCCTCTGCCCCTCGCCCTCCTGCCCTCCACCCCCTGCACCCCTCGCCCCCTCCGCCCCTCGACCCCCCGCCCTCTGCCCCTCACCCCTGCCCCCTCACTCTCCCGTTGTTGAGCCCTTCGTCTCCACATACCAGAACAGTGCTTGGACAGAGAGCCCCAGAGCTAAAGGCAGAGGTCCTAAAAGGTGGTTATTTGCTTCTGGAGAGTACCCATGTCACAGATTGCAGGCAGCACTGCCTGAGAAGAGATTCTGCGAGAGGTCCATGACCACCAGTGGAGACTTTCTGTCAAGATCGAGGGCCACAGTACCGTCGTGCCCAATGTGTCAAAGATGGAGGTCTATTGTGGGTCGTGACGACGACCTCCCCTCTGTACGCGCAAGAGTGAAGAAGAAAGGAGAGAGTACAACTTTGTCCAGCAAGAATGAAGAAGGAAGGAGAGAGAGAGTGGAAGAGGAAGGACGGGGAGAGAAGAAGAAAGGAGGGAGAGTGGAAGAAAACCTACCATTGGATTTGCTAGGGTTAGATTAACTCAACCTAAACCCAAGCTAGTTAACTTAAAAAGTCTCAATTAATAGCAGGGTCTATAGGGTAAGATGGAGCAATTTTACAGGGTTAAGGGAGGAATATCTATGTTTCAAAGGTTGTAGTTAGATAATTTAAAAAGATTATAGGGTTTGTCGAGTAAAAATCTCTTTAAAAAAATGAACATTAATATAGGCCGGAATCATTTTTCAAATTTTCACGATTGGACCAATGAGACTAGCGACGACACATTGTATTACTAGTTTATCTAATAGCATTGAATCAGGTCGGATCAGGTTTGAGTAGTAGATCTACAGATAAATATACATTATGCTACATTATATAGTATGTGTATTTTCTAAAATTCATATACAGAGATATGTGTGTGATGTTTAGAATTAAAATTCTTAAAAATAACTGTTAAACAATAATTATTATAACAACGGCTAACTTACTGCTTTTCATGGTGTAACACAACTTTTTTTTTGACGTGGAGCATTATTTGTTGCTATTGGAGGGGAACAGCAACATATACGAGGGAAAAAGAGAGTGGTGACACTTAATCAATGGAAACTTTCTTTAGGAAAATGCGGAGGTGACTTGCACAGGGCTGAAGGAGGATCGTAATGAGTAACATATTGATAGTTGAGTCGGGACTAGAGTATAGATAACCTAATAAGAATTCGTCTTTAGTTTAAAGGGATTTTTACCCGGCAGATCCTGTAATCTTTTGCAATTATCGCTACGACCTTTGAAACATCTTAATCCTCTCTCGACCCCATAAACTTGCTAACCCTTACCCCACAGACCCTGTGGTTAACCCCCATCCATTTGTCCGTTAAAAGTGACCGGATTCCGTTATATTCTTATTTTATATCAGGGGTTTTTGCACTCATAACCCCCTCCCCTCCCAGCCCGTGCGCCTCCCCTGTTCGAAGCAATCCCTCACCGCCCCCGGCACCTGCTCGAGCCCCTCCCCGACACCGCTGGAAGCCCCAACGCCGACGCCGCTGGAAGCCCCCCTCCCCCGCCCCCGACGCCGCTGGAAGCCCCCGCACCTGCTCGAGCCTCTCCTCCACCGCCCGCCGCAATTGGAAGCCCCCCTGCACCTGCTCGAGCCCTCCCCGATGCCGCTGGAAGCCCCCTCCCCCGACACCGCTGGAAGCCCCTCCCCCGCTGCAACTGAAAGCCCCTGCACCTGCTCGAGCCCCTCCCCGACGCTGCTGGAAGCCCTCGACGCCGCTGGAAGCCCCCTCCTCCGCCCCCGACGCCGCTGGAAGCCCCTGCATCTGCTCGAGCCTTCCCCCGCCGCCCCGCCGCAACTGGAAGCCCCGTCGCACCTGCTCGAAGCCCCGACCTTGCCTCCTATGTGACTCCCCTAACCCCCATCGCCCCCGCCCCCGTCGCCACTGGAAGCCCCCCCCCCCCCCCCCCAACCGCCCGAAGCCCTTGCAGCCGCCCCCTTTGATCTTGTTTTTTTCTATTGTTTTGCTGTTGTGTTTGCTGTTGATGATGGTTTGCTGTTGATGATGGTTTTTTATAGATGTAATTGCTATTGTTTTGCTGTTGATGATGGTTTTTTATTCAACAGTTGAGTTTGACAGTAAGATTTCACTACGTGCATCAAAATTTTGCATCAAAGAAGAAGAAGAATGGATGAATAAGAGGAGGAAGAAGAAGGAGATGGGGAGAAGGAAGATCCACCGTCAAATTCTCCTATGGTTAGATTAACTCAAGACTAACCCAAGTAATTAACTCAAATAAAGTTAAAACTGACGGTAGGGTCTGTGGGGTAAGACGGAGCAAGTTTACAGGGTCGAAGGAGGAAATACGTTATTTCAAAGGTCGTAGCGGTAATTGCAAAAGATTACAGGGTATGTCGGGTAAAAATCCCTAGTTTAAATATTAATTTTTTTGTATTTTTATTAGTTGTGCCAGTTTGAAATATTCCAATATTGATTATGTCTCTCTCTTTTTTGGAATATCATTTTGTGCCCCCGACTTCTATCGTTCTATCACTTGTAACCCCCTGCTTAGTTGTCATCTATATCCAACGCAAACGGACGTTAACTTTGAGGGGCCAAGGAAAATTAAATTCTTAAAAAAGGTTGTTTTGGTCTTTTCCACCCTCCTCCACTAAACCTCCTCCTCCTTCCCTCTTCCTTTGAAAGAGAAAGAGGGGGGAGAGATGCACTCGACGATGGTGACGGACGCCTCTAGGAGCTTCCAGCTTTTGGGGGCGACGAGAGAGCAGCAACGAGCAGAGCTCTCCACCGCTCACGACGAGTCGCCCTCCTAGAAGTACATGGTGGTGGGCTCCATTGTCGGGATTGTAAAAGCACACTACCATGTTCTCGGTGGGCATTGTAAAGACATGAATGTAGGCGAACGTGGCCCCCTGCAAGCCCCTCCTCTCCCTCCACTACATCTCACCTCCATCCTCCACCCCAAGGCCCCCCTAGCCCTCTATTATAGCCTCCCTGTCGTGGCCTTCGGTGCCGGCCCTTGCCCACGCCATCTACTTCTCCATTTACGAGTCCTCCAAGTGTGCCCTCTTCGTTAGCAACCCTAACAACCACGTTGCCCACGACGTCATCAGCGTCCCTGCCACCGTCGCAGCGATGTGGTGTTCACATCCATGGACACCGTCAAGTAAAGGCTTCGTGATCCTTCCACCTCTCCTCGCATCTGGACTTCAAGATTGCATGTAGGGGATCATGGCTTCCTCCTCCCCATCCTCCACGCTCATGGCCTCCTCCTTCACGCGATCCGCCTTGGGTGGGGTGGCTTCCTCTTCTCCTCGCGGAGACTCCGGGACTCCTGCTTCTCCACAGAGTGCAGCAACCTCGATCTCATCGTCGCGGCGGAAAACACTAACCCTAATCTGGGGGCTCGAAATGAAGGGAGGAAGTGATGAAAGTCGGTTGGGGAAGAAGGAGGGGATTTGATAATAATGTCCTCACTTGCTACGCCCATGGTTTGAAAAAACCATGGTTAAGTTCAATTCGTTGATGTCTAAAGTAACGGAAGAGCACAAGTGATAGAACGATAAGAAGTCGGGGCGCAATTGATATTCCAAAAAAAGAAGAGGCATAACTTATATGGGAATATCTCAACTGGGCACAACTGATAAAAACCTTATTTTCCCCCCAAAAATGGCTAGTTGAATTAGTAATCTGGTTCACCTAGTTTTATCGGGTCAAGCAGTCCAATTCGATATTAACGGATCATAGATAAAAATGGATTAGTGGTACTATTTTTTTCTTAAATTCTTGATTTAATCTATCGAACCGATCGGTTCGATTTGATTTTTTTTTTAAAATAGTGTTAGTTATAAGTATAAGAGTTTAATTGCAAAAGATTCCAAGGTTATTCCCACACATCCATTCCATTTCCATTACTTTACTATATATTAAGCAGGGGGTCTTGGCCCCTGCTAGCCCTTGACAATATACTGTCAGACCAATTGTTGTTCCACTTTTGCCCTCGGTTATCAAAAGAATTACCCAACTCACCCCACCCCTTCCCCCCTCAGCCTCCGCCGTCGTTGATGTCACCCTCCATCTACCGTTTGAAACCCTAGCTCTTGCGTTGCCGCCTCTCTGCCCTCCCTCCACGACATTCTCTGCCCTTGGCACCTCTGCCATCTTCCCCTTAGACATACACCTACAACTAAATGCGAAGGGCGAACCATGTACCCTTCGATAGCAAGCCACCTATGCCGCTTCCACAGGTATGAAGTATAACGAGAAGTCGATATTCGTTCGTGCATTCTCTGTTTTTTGGATATGCTACCAATTATCAATTATCATACACAGTGCAAGAGGGCTTGAAACATGCATGTGTGGTTGTTATCCTTTAGGCTCAAGGAAGAGCTTCACCGAAGCACTGGAAGTTGGATTGTAAAGAGAAGATGTTGCTGCTAGAGTTGGAGTCATTTTTTTTATGCATTTGTTGTTTGCTCGATATCAGATACAGAATATTTCTATTACCCCGTAACTGAGATCCAGTTTAACCGAAGTATGCATATGTTTACCGATGCTCTAATTGGGTTTTCAGGTAATCAATCAACCTGGAAAAAATCAGAGATGGTCTTCACAGAAAAAGAGAAAAAGAATAATCATGCGTCTATATTAACAAATCCACAGTCTGAAACAAATTTTTTAAGTATAAGAAATTTGTATATTTCTTAAGATCATGATAGTAGAAGCGAGAAACAACTCTGATCAATGTAGATTCACATAAACGTACGACATACCACCAGGAGCCCACTGTATAATTCCCACTTTATGGTTATATTTGTGTTTAGATCTAAAGGATCATATGTCTTTGCAACGATGAAATAAATTCACATGTAATCAATGAATGCATCTTTGCTACCATCTTTAGTAGAACAGAGGAAATAAACATAATTATATAAACGCATAATAAAGAATCGAGTAATTGGCACTTAATGCAAGTTTCAATTTCATGACCTACTCAAACAAAAGGTTTCAAATCAATTTCTAGCATTTATATTGACACACTCACAAATATTTTGAATATTCGTTTCTGCATAGCTCAATCTCTCACTCATGTGGATATTTTTTCCATTTAGCATTTTCTTCCCATTAACAAAACCATATTCCCTCGGTGATGGGTTTCCTTTGTGGTTTGCTTCAATTGTGAAGGTAGATTACAAACCATCCAAATAAAATCAAGAAAATTACTCTGGCAATTATAAAAGATCATCGTCAGGATATCTCAAAATCAACATCCTCCATTACACCTTCACTCAAAATATAACCACGAAACTGTGCATTACGACCAAGAAATTTGATCCATTGGACATTTGATTGTTCTATATGAATTAACTTGATCTGATTTTGATGTAGTCAGGAAGATCATCAACTGGATCTAAAGATAGCAACATAGCTGGAGATGCCTCTAGCTCGCTTCAAGCCCAGAGGAAGTCGACATATGGTTCTCTTGAACTAACTTCTTCATATCAGTCAACAATTTGATTAATGGTTCTATCAACTTCCTCCTAATGCAATCATTGGGAAACCATGAATAGTGACACAAAACTATTGTATACTACACACCGACATTTGTGTTCCACCTGCAATCGAGATGGTTCAAGGCTATGGATATCATCCTGACACAATTGGAGAAATAAACGTGTTTTGTTCTTTTCCGTCACAATAGAAATTGCAAGTAACTTGAAGTTCAACTTATGATTAGTGAACATAGAAATAGAAGCTCCACAGATATGCACGTTCAACATCTTTCTTTGCACAACCAACTACGAGCCAGCCGCTTCCTCCTTACATCCAACATTATGGATTAGTGAGAAGGCAACACGATTTGATCTATCCCTAAGCAATGCAAGCACGGCCTTGGCGCCTTCCTTTTTATTCTTGACCTTATGATCTCTTAACTTCTCATAAACTATTATGTAAGTTTTAATGGAGGTCTGCATTCACTATATGTACTCTTTTTACAGTTAAGTTTCAAAATTATATTCAATCTGGAAAGGGAAAATCGAGTATTGTTGTATACTTTTATTAGTTGCATAGAACATCTTTGTGTTTTTTATCATTTTCCATTAACATGGGTTGTCCAGAAAATAATTTGTAACCCTTTTCTTTGAAAGTTATTTTTCCTGAAATCAGTTCTACAAATCTGATCACCACTTTCTTAAATTTCTTTAGAATAGAATTGAAAATTTTACATTATTTTTATGATACACATCTTTGTGCCTATATCATATATGAGGTGTTCACTTTCAGTGTATAGGCCATCCATGGTAACATGGAGTTTCACCTGCTAGGGCATTAGACCCTGATGTTTTTTTTCTCAACTCAAGCAGTGTTCGGCTATGAATAAGCTAAAGAAGATGGCAAGAGAGTAATCTCATCTGCTTTTCACATCATAACACTGGTAATTAATGCTTATTATATCTAATTATACTAAATTTATAATCTGAATGCAAAATTGTAGATTTATTATAGTTCGGTTTACGAGTAGAGCGCAATATTGCCCCCATCATACAGCACGAAGGAATTCGATCAGTAAGAAGTGGCTAATGATAATAGGTTCAAGTTTATTGATAAAGTTTGCTGATGAGAATGATGTTATATAATACATGGATATGAACACAACAACAGACATATGATTGTGTAAGCACAAATGTAAATGGACAACAACATTCATGTCAGAGTATCATGAGCCGAAGCCTGCTAATCCTCCTTGGCTTAAGATCCACACTTGATCAGAAGATTATCAAAGAAGAACCCTTCGCTTCACAACAACCATGCGTCTTTACACACTCACTATAATCTCAAACGTTCTTTGTGGTTACTTGATTATGTTCCTTACGTCATTGTGCCAATATATGGAACACCTCTTTGTTGTCCATTTTTTCTCTTGACAATGAGTTTAGTATCAAAAAAGATTTGTATTTGAATATCAATGGTTCCTCTTGTACAGTAATTAGACAATCCATGACTATTCTGGTGAATTTGTTTGCTCCAGAACTAATCATCCAGTCAACTTTTCGTTATCGAACTTATTATCGTTTATCTTTACCCAGTAACAATTATTCCATAGATATCAAAGACAAAATGTCATTTTTAAGGGCTATAAATCTTGACTCATCAACGTCAAGTTGACTTTTTGTTGTGGCAACTATTCTAATTTCAATTAGACAACAATTTCTAACTGTACTTCTATAGAAAATGAGAAAGAGGTTATTTGAGGAGCTGATTATGCAATAATTATCAACATCACAATCTGTGCAAATCCATCTCGATTATTATTTTGTGTGAGCTCTTCATTCTACTAAATTGCTGACTGTGATTCTTCTCATATGTAAGCATGACTCGATTGCTAGCCATCGAAACCACTCTTCTCCATAGCCGTTTGATCTAGAGTTATTGAGGCTCTCCAGATGCGTCATGTGGGTTTTTACAAGTCACTTGATCCGGACCAGAGAATGCCTCGACTGCAGATCAATCCCGGTCTCATGGGACCCCATCAAGTGACAAGGGTGAAAATTCCCCAATCGCTTAAAAGACATTTCCACCATTTTGAGTACAGACTAGCACCCGTGCATCGCACGGGTATGCACTGCCGAACTAGATTATATATTAGGGCTCAGTCTTGTTGTCCGTCCATCTTCGTCTCTAGTTTGGTATAATTGAAAAGGTAATCCCATCCAATCCATAAGCCAAATGTCATGAAAAGTTGACGGAGATAAGAGAAGAAAAAAAGGCAAATTACATAAAAGTATAGAAGTTCGTGATATACGCACAAATGTTGCACATGAACTTTGTATCATCAATCTTCAAAAATAGTTCCAAAATGACATGTGATTAGTGAAATATAATTGTATGTATTGTATTTCTAGCCTTAAATCACGTTAATTCAACGTCAATTTGAGACAAATCATAAGAGATTTTGACTAATTTACTCGACAAAAAAAAGGAAATAGCATTTATTGGTGCACTTTGAGATGCGCATTTGGATGGAGACAAAGGATCACGTGCGATTTAAGAAGTGCACGAGGACAAGGACTGTTGTGTACGTACGCTAACGCCAAATGTTGAAATGTCTCCATGCGGAATATAGTCATACCTTCCATATCTTATCCGATCTTACAACTATACGAAAGGAGACAATTTGTCATCATGTTTTTTTAAGGATAAACATGGATTAATTTGATGTAAAATGCAAATAATTTTATCTCAAAAAATGTACAAAACATGTTTTTTTTTTTCAGAACCCTTATATCAAAATAGGAGATAAGCGGACAAAAAGTTATGCGATTAGTCTTTTTTAATTGCAAAACCAATTCTTCTAAACACCACATCCATAGACTTAGGAACCATAACTTTAATGCTCAAGACTTTTTGGATCCTCTTCAAAAGCCCAACAGCTTCTGGTACTAAGAAATCAAAAGTGTCAAAATCAAAAGGGATGAAAGCATGTTGATTCTCAATGCATGCTTTCTCATGCTTTACCACTTTTGCTGAGGCAGCTTTAAGGGTAGCATGCCCCGTTGTGAAGGTCCTACTCTTCAACCTGACCAACAGAGAAACTCTTGTCAAATCTACACAAACGTGTTTCCCTCCGACTGATAGTGGCCTTTTGCACCGCTCTGCCGATCAAACTCAATCAGCAATCGATACGTGACCAAATGTGCCTCTGATCAACAATCAACTCATAGAAAATTCGAGCGATAAATGTATGCGAGTTTCCATTTATTATAATTTAAAATAAATGTCTATAGGTGTAATTATGTGTAGAATGTCGAACACGTGGAGCAAAACTTGACTGCACGAATTATTATTTATAAAAAGATAATAAATAATAAATAATTTGTATTTTGTACAATACTTACTCAACTAATTAATTAATGAATTTGTGAGCTTTAAATTAAATACAACAATAAATTTTTATTATAGATTTTTTATTTATATACATATTATTTTATTTTTTAGTTATATTTTTAAGGTATTTATAATAATAATATAAACTATAAACATATATACATAGGCATATGATGCAAAGTATTAATTTCATATTTATAAATATAGGTAAGAATAAATAAATTCGCAAAATAAAATATTTTTGAGTTTTTATATTTTTGATGTTTTTGTGATTTTATAGGTATTTTTGATGATTTTATATATATTTTTAAAGTAAAAAATATCCTAAAATAAGGATTAAATAAATAGGGCAAATTATTTTGAAATTTTAAAAATATTAAATAAAGTGTAATTTTGGGGGGGATTTTTTATATTTTTATAGGATTTGGAACTTTTTAAATTTTTTGCTCATTTTTTCTATTTTTAGAGATTTTTTATTTGAAGCTACAAAATACTATAATAGACATCATATAATTTTTTTGAAATTTTTCAAAAAGGTTTTATAATTTTAGGCATTTTTAAAGCAAACATGAATAAAAAGTGCCCTTTTTATTTTAAATAAATAAGTAAATACATAAATTACAAAAAATAAAAATATGAAGTGAAAGAACATGCATCCAAGTACATTATCTTATTTTTGCATAATTTTTTAGTACGAATGATGTTGATAAAAATTAGAGAAACACACAAAAAATGAAATACTGACAAGGACCTATTTGTAAAAATTATAAAGTTTTCATGCATTTCAGAACCCTAATATAGAAATTCAGGTGTTAAGGTACAATTTAGCCATGCATATTTAAATTAAAAATACCTAGCAAGTGTTATTCATAATATATAAAACATCTAAGGTCCTCTGTGCAATTTATCCACAAAATTTAACAAGTAATGTATATATTTTTTGACTAATTATAAATACAAAAACCTATGAGGGTACAATTGTAAAATACCCACCTCACGTGGGGGCCACGTGAGATGAGCTGGCATGGATATAAATGCAAATACACAAAGATGCAAGGGGGTCCGTGCAATTTAACCACTTTTACTTACACTTTAGATCTTATTTTAAATATTAAATAAAAATATACAAAAATCACGGAGGCATCAATGAAATTTACCCTTGCATAGGAGCGGTCTAATGGCTAGAAGTGCACCACATAGGCATACTTAAGGGCATATGACGGCGGCGGTGAGGTAGCGGTTCGCTTGGAATCATCGGCCTAGATTAGATCTAGGTCGTGCATGAGATCCAGCGGTGTTGAGGCTTAGAGGAAGAACATGGAAGAATAACTACCTCTCCTCCCTTCGATCGTGTGCTGCTCCTTGCTCCGGACTTCTTTTTCTACGCGGAGGGGTCCATCATCTTCCTAGGAGTCGTCTGTGTCGAATGGCACCAACCAGAAGGTCCGGACCTTGCTGGGAAGGGGCCTAGAGCTCATACAAGAGTCGGGTGCCTATGAACCTCCTTCAGCTCCAAAATCGACCATACAGGGGTATTTGACGTGTCAAACCTGCAGAAGGGGACTCCGGGGCTCGGGATGATTCACCTCGACCCAAAATGAAGCTGTTGCACGAAGAAAATGAGCGAGATGGAGGAGCTGCGGTGAGAGGTGGTAGAAGAGCTCCGTTTCACTGGTCGGGGGGGGGGGGGGGGGGGACCAGGATGGTTTGAATTGGGGGGAATATGCAGCAGGTGAAGGGGAAGGAAATGAGCATGGAAGGCAGGTCGGAACTCGGTGGTGTCACGATGAAACATGGCCGGAGCAAAGAACTCCGATGATCTTTCATTCTAAATTCTAAGCTAATCTACTGATTGACGGATGAAATAAAGGCAAGAAACTAAAAACTAAGTTTATATATACCTAAAAAAAGAAAAATGCATAGCTCGTACCTGGGGACCAGGGAGTAGAGGCCTCGCAGGAGCGATGCCTTGGACCACCTCTCCTCCTACTTTCTCCTCGCCGACACTTCGGGGGTACTCCTATTGTCACCAAGAACACTCTCACGTACAAGGATTAGGGTTACAGGGCTCAAAGAGGGATCGAAATATGTAATAAAGGAGGAAGAGGTTATTTATAGACATGACGAGGAGGGCTTATTCGATTAGGTTTTTGCATGAATCGATGAGTCTTTGACTTTGAAAAACTACCGGCATGATTAAAGATAGATCACAAAAGTTTTTTCATGAAGGGATCAAAAAGAGAAAATCAATGGATCGAAAGGGGATATGGGGAGAAGACGTCTAGAATGACATCTGACACGTCAGGCGGCTGGAGGCATGGAAGTTGACTCAAGTCAATAGGGTTAACTTCTGGTTGGTCCGTGTGGACCAACTAGAAAATTCCACGAGGAATTATTGGTAAAATCAATAATAAATAGATAGTGAATAATTAATTTTAGAGTATAAAATAAAAAATATTTTTTGTTTTATGTAGTTTCTAATTACTATTTTTATTTATTTATATGGAGTTATTTGTTATGAGTTAATATTTACAAGTTTTATGTAGTTTCTAATTACTATTTTTATTTATTTATATGGAGTTATTTGTTGTGAGTTAATATTTACATGTGTAGTTATATGTATATTTACCTAAATAAAACTTATTTTATTTTTATTCTGCATTTCAGATTTTATTATTTATATATTAAATTTATATATTTATAGATTATTTAAATAGATAAAAATATATTTTTACTATATTTTTCTGATGTTGTTTGCACACTTAAAAAATATGGGTATTAATTGTATATTATAAGTATGACATATCCATCTATGTAGTTTTATATATTATTTTATTTTAAACTATTTTTATCGATTTTCTTGTATTCTAAATATGTACATATATTATAAAGAATATTTACATAATAATGAAAATATAAAAAAATAAAATAAATATTTTATTCAGGTCTATTGTGCAATAGGGGTCCAAAATCTAACTTTTACATCTTAACTCCAAATTGAATGAAACAACCTTCATTAAATAGGTAATAAAAGATGATCTTGGAGCATTTGAGTTTTTATGGAGAAGTTATGGGTCTGTAAAATCAATTTAAAGAAATTTGGGTTTTGGAATCTTATTCATAGTGTATAATGAATATTGTATATTATTTTTAAATGAAATAAATTTTGTATTTTTTTGTAATTTTATCTACAACTTTCATGTACAAAGTTTATCGATTTGAGGTATAGATAATAAAGAATAAAATGGGTCCCAAAAATGCAATATTGAAGGCTAAAAATTAGGGTTCTCATTGCGTATTTGACCTTTATCTCCCCTACTTTATTCCTTGTCGTCCCAGTCATCATGATGCCTAGGTCTCTAGATTTAGGGTCATAAAATACCTTTGACATTTTATTTCTTTTTCTTTTCTTTTCTTTTCTTTATTCTTTAAATTTTGTACTTGATACAATATTTATTCAATAAACAATGAATGTTAATTTATGTAAAATAACGATATTTACTTGCATTTAGCTAGAAAATGAAGGCCAAAATGAAAGAATAAAGGTGATAAAATGGAGAATCATTACCCTTCCATACTTGCCTTTGCTAGTCCCTATGAAACACGTATGCTTATAAGTGTAGAAAATGAAAATAAAGAAAATAAAAAGAAAGAACTTAGATTTATTTTAACTCTTAAACTCGTCTTTACAAAATCGAAGTTTGGAGCTTAAGTCGGACCTTTGAACATTCAGGTTTGGTCAGAACCTTATGTGGGAACCGGACTTGAAACACAACAACCTCTAGATCCACAACACTCTGCTCAAGTCTCCTCAATAGCCATGTCAGAATAAATCAACTTATACTCAAACCCTTATTATTATGAATCTATCTTGGATAATGTATGTGATAGGTAGCTTTCCTCAGTTGAAGTGGTAAAAGTCAGTCTTTTCGAACATAGTGACCCTAATTCCCCAATCCAACAACTCTTTCCTTGAGAAGTGTGGTATTCCCTTCTAAGTTCAAGTACAACTGGCGCAAAAAGAGGAGGTGAAGAGGACAATGGATGGTAGCTAGTGTAGCTACCTATCCTAGGATGCTTGACCAGTGTAGCCGGTCATCCGGCTGTAGACTCACATACATTTGACTTTGAATCTCAAGCTTGCTTATTGACTATACATTATATACATACTCCAGCAGGCATTTTATTTCTATTAAGGCATGTCCACTTTTTTGAGTTTTTGATTTTGTATTTTCTAATACTATATACAACATCATTTACATAGGGATCTTTTCCTCTTGAGCTAGTAGACTATCCCTCTTTTGAAGCATTATTGCAATCCACAACTTCTATCTTTAGACCTCTTCGCTACTGGATCGAGTTGGGGTACAATGGCCACAAATGTGTTACTTCCGATGTTTCCATTGGCTTGTTCTCATGCCGGCAAATCCAACCCTCTACCACTTCAGCTGAGGTGATCAAAGTGTAAGGTGCATGTGTGCAAGCTAGGTCATTATCAACAAGTCATGCGTGTGTTCCAAAATATTCTGCTTAGGCAGTCAAGACTAGTTCTATAAGGTTCCCATGATTTTGTAAATTAAGGTCCAATCAAGCTCCTATCTTCGGATTCTACTTAGACTAGTTCAATTATCAAACTGAATCCAAAAAATGCAAATGATATGCACAATGCAGAAAATATTTTTGCTGATATAATTTTCTGATTTTGAACTTTATGTGGATTTTAAAAAAAAATCAAATTTTTTATGCAATTTTTTGAAAAATTGTAAATATTTTTGGATTTTAATTTTGTGAAATTTTAGAGATTTTTCAAAACAGAAAAACTTTAAGCAAAAGATATATGTGCAGATATTTACACAGGAGTTATTCTTTGGTATTGATATTTAAGAATTTACACCAGTTGATTATTCACAAGTTTATGTATATGTTTTAAAGAATTTTATTTTATGGAGTTGTATATATATATAATTCTCAAAATAATTTGAAAATGTTTTTGTAAATATTTTGAAAACTTTATTTTGAAAAACAATTTGATAAATATTTTTTGCAAATATTTTACAAAATTTGGAAATCATTTTGCAAAGATTTTTCAATCAGTATGTATAAATTTTTCATAACATTTTTGCAACCATTTTCCAAATCATTTGCAAATTAGATTTTCAAAGCATTTTATTTCAAATGAAAGAGTATATTTTTGCAAATAAAATATTTTTAAAAAGGTTGAAAATATTTTACAAAATATTTTCCAAATAGTTTCAACAGATTGTTCATGCTATTTTTCAAATATTTTGCAAAAGTATTTTAACCTGATTTACTAATCAGTATATACAAAGACTTTGAATGATATATAAGTGTGTTCTTTACTAATAATTAATTGAATGTTAGCCATACTTATTGAAAATACGAAAGTACGAGTTATGGGTAAAGTATATACAGAGTATATACGACCCCCCTATACTTAGCTTAGGCTATGTCTTCATAGATCAAAGAGAAAGAAAAAGACATAACTAGTACTAAGTATATAAAAGCCTATACTACAATGACTAAGGAATAATGAATCAATGAATGAGATGTAAACCATCCCCCTATACTTAGGATGAAATAATCCTAAGTATAGTAGGTTGTATCTTCATGCAGAGAGGGTTGAGGGTGGGAATAAACAGATCAACGAATCATCTTGTATCCCCCTATACTTATGGTAAAATATCCCTATGTATAGATCGGAATATCAACAATAGAGGAGATAGGTGAGGGATCAAAGAATCAACAATGGTACCCAATCATCTCCCCCCCACCCCATACTTAGGATGAAGCATATCCTAAGTATAGTGGTGATGACTGAGAGGAATGAAAGAAAGAATGAGAAGAAAGAGAAAAAACAGAAGAACATAACAAAAGAAAAGAAGAAAACTAAAGAAAAAGCTTTATAGGAGTATTATCTGAATCTTTAGATGCTGCTGGAGTTGTGAATGATGCATCATCGAAGATCACTTGGACTGGGTCGACAACGGGCAGGAAAGTGTCATGCTTGAGGTATGGCTTTAGTGACTAATAGTTGATGACGAATGGTTATGCGTCAGATGACAACTCTTCTATTACAATGCTTCCGATGTCACACACTTTGAAAAGGAACCCGACTGACTAGGGTTAAGTTGATTAATTAAGATGTCGTTGTCACCCAAGCTAACCGAGTCGAAATCGAGAAAATTATTCAACCACAAACAAATCAATCAAATAAAGCAGTGATCTAAGCTACTTTTATTAACATGGTATAACGAACAGGGTCGAACACAAGGAGCATTATGATAAACTAGGTAGTCAACTCTAGAGAATCCAAGGATTTTTATTTTCTTTATTATTTTTACTGTTTTTTACTACTACTTTATATTTTTGAAATAGGATAAAAATAACAAGAAAAATCAAGTAAAATGTTTTTGTGTTTTATAAATTTTATACTATTTTTGTTAATTTTCTGTGTGATTTTTGAAATTTTTATGGATTTTATAAAAATAAAAAACTAAGAAAACAGAAACAATGCACAACCAAGAGTATTCTTTAAATTACAAAATCAAATATGCTCAAAATTCTTGAAAACCAATTTTATCAAAAGAGATTTAAATATCTACAAACAGAAAATAAAATCATAATTTTTTGGATTTTTCAAAGATTTTATATAATTTTTATGGTATTTTTAGGATTTTGTAAATTTTTAGAGTTTTATAAAAGTAAATGAAATGGAAATGGTATAGAAAATCAAATAAATCAAAACAAGGCTACCATATTTTTTTAGAATTTCTATTTTTTTTTCAATTTTTTATAAATTTTCAAAGGAAAATATGGACTTTTTATACTATTTTTTAATTTTTAATAATATTAATTAAAATAAAATCAACAAATAAAAAATACCACAGAAAGAAGATACCAGCATGAGCTAAACCTAATTATGCATTTTTTGGAGTTGTTTTGCTATTTATTGCAATTAATAGAAGATATTAAATAGTGCATAGAGGACCTGGATGTAATTATCTTAAATTTTACGGTCTAATGATAACAAGCAATATAACGTCATGGGACAAAGATGTAAAAAGTCTAGGAAAGCATGCGTCCACATGTGATTCAGACTCATAGGGGTAGATTTGCAATATCCAAAAACGTTCTCTATTTCATTAACAAATAAATTTACAAGGAAAACAACTAAAATAGCCCAAATAAATCACGTGAACGAGCACGTGAGTGTGGCTTACTGGACTAAAATGCAAATAATAAAAGTACAAGGTCCTAACTGTAAATAGTTTTTAACTAAATTTTACATTTATTGGACTAAAAAGTAAATGAAAAAAATAAGAGGGGTAAAGTGCAATATACCCTGCTGGCACTGCACGACACGTGGCTCTGAAAAGATCTGATGGTTTGGAACTCAGCACATGCGTATGGATCTGATGCTCTGGAAAAAGAATCTAATGGTCGGAAAAAGGGTAGAGGACATGCAGCTCAAATCTGAACCAATAGGTATGGATCTAACGGTCTAGGTGGTGGGCGGTGATGTGCGGTTGGTTTGCCCTATATTTGATTTGAGCGCCTAGATTTGGGTACTAACGTGCGGCTTGGATCAAATCTAAGCGGGGGATACCTCATCGGACGACGGAAGACAGTGTTGGAAGGACATGAAGAAGGTTCTTCTGGCCGAGCTTCAATCTGTGATGTCTCATGTTGGGATGCTCGGACCGGGTGGCTGAAATGTCCGACATGTAGCTGGAAGTGGTG
Source organism: Ottelia alismoides (assembly GCA_037367405.1). Lineage (NCBI taxonomy): Eukaryota > Viridiplantae > Streptophyta > Magnoliopsida > Alismatales > Hydrocharitaceae > Ottelia > Ottelia alismoides. Next base: position 157,610 of record JAZKJV010011639.1, read on the forward strand.
CACATCTAATGAGACCCTTCGATGGGTCGGAGCTCCACACTATGATGATCTGGAGGTGGTTGTTTCCGGAGCTACTCCGCCTAGTTATCTGGAACTCAATTCATACTCCACATGAGCACATGAACCTGTAAGGATATGCTAGACTCGGAGACGACACTCCAATCAGGTTATTCAACAAGGAAACCCAAAGAAGCGGCTTGGGGATGGATTTGACTTCTGGCGAGGATGAAGGAAGTCTGACCCTAAATCCGATCCTAAAATCAGTCCTAAGGGTGATCAGGTCGTGTTGAGAGATGGATGGTGAGCGGGGTAATTGATCGAAGCAGTTGGATATGGAAGATGAAGCTCCGACCCAATGGTCAGAGCAGCTACGACGGATGGTGGTTGAGCTGAACAAAATCGAAAGGACGGTGAAATGCGAAGGCTAGAGGGTATCTGAGTGTGCTGAAATGGACGCCGAAGCAAGGCAAAGTGATCGGTGAAGTCGTGGCCTCAACCCAGCTGCGGGAGGCTGAGAAGGCTTGTCAAGGCGATGGTCTCCGGCCATAAAGTGAGCTGCGGTTCAAATCACCACCAAATTGATCACCAAAGGGATCCTCGGGACCCTGTCACTGCCCTAAGGGTTTTTGGTGGATCAAGAGGAGGCGATGAGCGAGCTAGGGCATGGTGGAGGCGGAAGAAGAGTATATATAAGAAGCCTTAGTGTCTGGAAAGATCAGGAGAGTTCGCGCAATCCGAGGTGTATTCGGATCCTTCTAGTTATCCGTGAGGGTCGTAGATCTTCAGGGATCATGCGGGTCCGCAATCCAAGGTGAACGGTGGTCGGAGTCGGGTGGGAGATTGCAGAGAAAACAGGTCTAATGAACGAGTGTCCAGGTCGGACTTGGAAGAGGGGAGGTTGACCCAGGTCAACCTACCCAAGTTGACCAATCAGAAAATAACATTTACAAAATAAGAGAAACATTATCTAAAAATAACAAATGATTTTAAAATAAAAGGTTATAAAAATGAAAAATGTTAGTTATTTTATAAACATTTTTTTATGATTTTTAATATTTTTAATAATAAGTATATTATGATATATACAATATATATCATTATGTACATGTATACTATACCTATATCTTATATACATATATTTTTATCTTACTATATTTTCAAAAATACATTTTTTATAATTTTTATTTAAAGTATTTAACAATATTTTTATTTGATTTTTAAAGATTACTTACAAGTGTTAAGAAATTAATAATATGTATAATATATACAATATTGGTGCTATTACACAATGAAGAGTTGAATTTATTTTTGTTTTGTTTTCTATTTTATGAATTTTATTTTACTTTTATTCAATTATGAGGAATATTTATAAGTATTAAAATTAACATATACAATTTATTCATAAAATAAATAAATAAAAGCACAGGTATGGTACATTATACATAATTTACAATTTTTTATTTTATAAAACTCATTTTTATTTTTCAAGTTTTATTAGGGAATAAATTATTTTTGAGACCTTTTTATTTAGAAATAAAAATAGGTGAATGATATATATACACGATGAGTGGTGATGAATATATACAATGAATAAATACATGATGAATACTAAATAAATCTATACAAGTTCATTTTTGAATAAATAAATACCCTATATCCCTCTACTTTAGTCCTTGTCAATCAGGTCAATACTTACCTTTTCTCGGGGTTCGGGTCAGTATGTACTTATTACATAATCACAACCTTATTTTATTTTCTTTATTTTCCCTTTTTTCTTCTTTATTCTTTTATTTTGGATAAAAAGAATGTTAAATATACAATATTAACAAAAGCATACACAATACTAATTTATTGAATTTAATATATATATATATATACAATTAATTTGCATAGGGATTTTTGCTGAAATAAAAGAATAAAGGATGTGAATCATGGATTCACCATTCCCCTATACTTTACCTTTGCTAGTCCCTTAACAAACACTTATTTGAAAAAGAAGTGAAAAAGAAATAAAGAAAAGAAAATGGAAGGAAAGAGAATTAATGTTGATTTTTAAACTTATCTTCATACAATTGTAGTATGGAGCTTGGTCAGACCTTTGGATTATTAATTTGGGGGAACCTTATTGAGAAATAGATTTAAGACTCAACGACCCTTAAGTTCCATAATTTTATGGTCAGATCGCCTGAACAGTCATGCTAGAACAAGTCTATATACACAAACTCTTATGACTATAAATCCTTCCTTGTACTGTGTAAGTGATATATAGTTCCCCATCTCAGAAATGGCAAAGAAACAACCTCCCTCAACAAGATAACTCTAGTCCCCCGATCTAGCAACTCTTTCCTCAAGGAACGGGGTATTCCTTTCTAAGTTCAAGTGCAACCAGCTCAAGAAGAGGGGGAAAGAAGAGAATAGACCGTGGCCAGTGTAGCCAAGTATCCCTTGGAACTTGACCAGTGTAACCAAGTCTCCAGCTGCAAGATTCCATGAGATGAGATAATGTATCACATAAGCTTTGCTTATTCCGCTATATATACTCCGACAGACATTTTATTTTCAATCAAACATGCCTCTTTTTTTTGGAGTTTTTTGCATTTTTTTCAAATATATACAATGTATCTACAAGGTGTAGCGTGTACATAAGGAGTTTTTCTTCTTGAGCCAGTAGACCATCCCTCTTTTAAAGCATTATTGTAACCCCACAACATCCTGTAGTTAGACCTCAATGCTACTAGACCAGGTTGAGATGCACATCCCTCCTTAGATAAGGACGAGTGGTTCCACTAGTTATAACACACCCATGTGCTATCCTAAGCCAAAGGATTCTGCCCCCTCACCACCTCATCCATGAAGAGCTACGTGTAAAGTGCATGTCCAAGTCAAGCCATTGTCTGTAAGGGTCATGCATGCCTCAAAATATTCTGCTTCGGCCAATCAAGATGACATATGAACATAGCCTTGTGGACTCAAAGAATAAAGTCGCTAGGACTTGAAAAATCTCAACTCCACATCCTATAAGGCTCCTCTGAAGTTAAGTGGATTAAGATCTTAACTAAGCTCCATTCTTCAATTTTACTCTAGAATAAAGGTATTTACAAAACTTTTGAAAATTAAAGAAAAGAAAATAAGAGATAAAAACTTTTCTAAAAGTTTTCAAAGAATTTTTGCAAAATTGTATGGAATTTTTAGTTTTTTTCAAAATTTTAGGTATTTTCAATAAATAAGAAAAGAAAGTCAGTTTTTACAAATATTTTCAAAACTTTGTACATATTTATAAGGGTTTTATTTACAAGTTTTATATACAATTTTTACAAGTGGATTTTATCTACAAATTAAAGGATTTTATATACAATAATTTTATATACAAAGTTTACAAATAAGTATAGATTTTATTTATAAGTATTTTTTACAACACATATATACACATAAATTACATAGCCATAATTTATATCCCATGTGACAAAATATTTTACGAAAAAAATTTCAATCCATTTTACAAAAATCTTTCAAAATATTTTCAAAACCTTTTTAAAACTAGTTTTACAAATAATTTTACAAATAAATTTACAAACAGTTTTTCAAAAAGGTTTTGCAAACTTTTTATTTTCAAACATCTTACAAACATTTGTAAAATATACATAAATTTGATACAAAATAATTACAAACATTTTACAAATAAAATATTTTTACAGATACTTTACAAAAATTTGAACAAAAATAATTTTGCAAAGATTTTTATAAATATTTTTACAAAAATTTTTACAAAACTTTACAAAAAATTTTGCACACATTTCTGCAAATATTTTTAAAACATTTCTATTCCAATTTTATAAATAATAGACATATTGTTAACACACCCAAAGTACGAGTTATGGCTAATATATACAATATATACGACACCCCCTATACTTAGCTCGAACGATGTCTTCAGAGTGATCAGAGAGTAATAAAAGAAGACATAACTCTTGCTAAGTATAAGAAAGTGAAAAAAAATCCTATAGTACAATGACTCAGAAGAATAATAAGATGAAAGGAATAGAAGTCAGTGATCCCCCCTATACTTAAGATCAAATAATCCTAAGTATAGAAGACTGTACAAAAGGAGAAAACTGAGGAAGAAAATGTTCCACGAAATCAATGACTCGACCTGTCCCCCCTATACTTAGGGTAAAAGATATCTAAATATGGAAAAGAATATCAAGAGTTGAGGGACATACAAGAGAAAAATCAAAGAAAGGGAAAGCAAATATTACCTCCCCTATACTTAGGGTCTGATGTCCTAGGTGTAGGCAACAAAACAGAGGTAATAAAACAAACAAATGTATGAACAACACAAGTTCAGCACCCCCCTATACTTCAGATAAAGCACATCCTAAGTATAGCAAAGATCCTAAACGAGACCTGAGGTGTTAAACAGAATGGAAGAATGAATGAACATAAAAGAAAACATGGATATACAAAGAGGCGGATGAAAGTGCAAATCAGGTATGAGATGCAAAAGATGAGAATCAATATACTCATCTCATACAAAATGAATCGGGCAACATCAACGATCAACGGGTCATGATCAAGAAAAGGTTTCAGGCGTTGATTGTTGACCTGAAAGATGGACTCAGAAGACAACTTGGATATATAAATGATGCTGTTGTCGTGCACCTTTGTGACTAAATAGGGACATTTCCACTTGCTCTGTAATTTCCCTTGAACTAATCTCAGTTGTGCATCAAATAGTCATACTCTCTGAATTGTCTCAAACTGCCCTCATATTGTAGGCTACTTGAGAAGGCTGTATCTCTAAGCTCCTCCAAGGCCGCTGATGAATCTCATATTCATCACTCTAAAATTAATTAATTAAGCTCAAATCCCTAAAATTAATTGTCATTCCTTCATTTATATTGCATAATTATCATTCATGCATGTTTTGATAAGAATGGCATTTTATCACTCATTATTGCACAAATAAGAAGCCAAAAATCCCAGCCAAAATGACCTGTAAATAGCCTAACTTCCCAAATTTTTAACTAATTTATGCTAACTCCAAATGACCTGAAACCATCTCCACTATGTACATATCACTAACAAGAATAAAAGAAAAATACAACAAAATCACTAACCAAAATAAGTGGACCAAAAACCCAAACCCTAGTTTTAGGATTCCCAGACTAAAACCTCAATATCTTCCTCATCCAGTGTCAATTTTGATCTTACTCACTTTTGAACTAATGTACATTTAAATATCTTCAAAACAAGACCAAGTTCAAGTGAATCAGAGCTCATATGTGAAAGTTGGGGTTTGGGCCTCTTTTATACATTTTGTATTTTAGCGATTTTTTGACCTATTATTTTATGTATATAATTAATCCATTTTATTTTTTTCCATTTGTCTTATTTGATAAAAGTTTTATTAAAATGCGCAAAAGTCCAAATCCAAACTAAGTTTGAAATCAAAGAAACTAACTGATTCCGAATCTTCACTAACTGTCAGTACAAAAATTGTCATTTTCGTATTTTATTTTATTTCTTATTTTTCTTAATTAACAAAAATCTAAAAAAATAGATTAATGTGTAAATATTTATCTTTTATTTTATCATATTTTTTCCAGATTTTATCTAGTTTAAATATGACAAAAAAATATAAAACCCAAAAATCAAGGTAAAATATGTACATGGGATACCCCAAAAATATCACTTTATGCAAATGATCGATTTTGGTTTTGGTGTCTTCATAAAAGTTGTAGATCTCATCGATACAAACAACTTTCATGATGAAAATTTTTTGATCCGAGGTCATTCGCTATTTATTCCAAAATTATCTTTCTATTTATTTTTCAATTTTTGTGGGGCTGATACGTGGCAGAACCTAGAGCCGCCACGTGTCCCCCATTTTTTGGATTTTATTTTCATTTATTTTTATTATAAAATTAAAATTAAAAAAATAAATTAAAACCCCTACCACGTGGCGTGATCTGGGCCGCCCGATCTCGGCCGATCGGACGACCCTAGACCCATCTTCTTCCTTCCACCTTTACCAATTGGGAGCGGCGATGCCGCGCGAAATCTTCGCGCCGCCTCCTCCGCGAATTGCGGCTCTGACGCTTCCTACTTCCGACGTAGCCTCCAGCCCCCGCTGCCAATCACCATCCTACCTCCGATCCCCTTCCCGATTAGCTCCTTTTCCCAAATCAACGCTGTCGTCTTCCCCGTGAAATTTCTGTGCCGCATCCCCCCAAATCCCATCTTCCTTCTTGGCCCAGATCTTGTCAGATCCAATCCCCGATTTCGGCCATCGTCACCTCCCGGCTTCCATAGCCGACCTTCTTCTATAAAACACACCCCCCCATTGAACCAATCTGCCGATCAAACACATTGGAGAAGCTCGCGGCGGTGACAACACCAAGTAACCCCTTCAGTGGCGAGATCCGGCCGTTCGTGCGGTCGTTGCAGAACGCTATCCTCTGCGGTGGGCTGCCCAGCTCCGGTCATTGCACCATCGAGCCTCGTACCTCCAGGTACCCTTTCAACATCACTTCGACCCTCTCATCTTCCTCACCGTCTCTCCGATCATCGCCACCATCTACGCCTCTCCGCTCCTTTATTACCCATCTTCAACTTAGCCACCTACTGGAGGCATCAACTCCATCCTCGGATATCCCCCCTTCGACATCAATCACTAGCAGGAGCCCGCACCTTCATCTTCGACTCCATAGCCTACTATTCGACAACGTTCATCCTCGATGTCAACGTCCAAACACCATTGTCTTCGCAGCTCCGCCCGCCAGAAGCTTCTCCGTCATCGACTCCAGATGCACATCGCCGACCGTGTCAAGCGTTGACTCCATCCTTCACCGAGCTGCACCTACTTTTGTCCCCCGCAGCAGAACTCCCAACATCTGCAGGACCTCCATTGTCGACGCCGGAGGTTGTCTCCGCCACTCCTTCGCCTCGCCGCCGGGCGTGACGCCCGAGACCCCCATGCACGTGAGGAGCACGTGCATCGGGGGGGACTTTTGCATCAAAGCCCCTGGGAAGTCCGTTGATTTGCAAATCAACTGCAACCAAGAGGTCACGTGCATCGCACGTAACCTGCTGGGAAAATTTCAGAAACACCCCCTGAGTTAACCTTATTTGCGGATACATCCCTCCACCAAAAGTCACGTGCAGAGCACGTGACTGTCTGGAAATTTTGCAGAATCTCCCCAGACTTATCGGTATTTACATTTTAATCCCTTCTCTACAGTTTCATAATTATTTAATTATTGTAATGTTGCACAAATACCCCTATGTTTTTCCGTTGTTTCGAACCTCTGCGTTGCATCATTTTATTTATCAAAAATAGGTATTTTGTTCTACAACTAATTCTCTACATTTTGGCATGTATTTGACATTTATGTGATCTATGGTTAATTAATAATTTATTGTTTTGTGGAAAATTACATATGTTGCCTATTTTGTGCTTGAAAATTCATAACTAATTAACAATTGCTTTGAAAATTGCCAAAAATTCAAGGATTGTAGAATCAGTCGTGCTTTACATCGTGCCCAAACATATTTATATTTGCATGCATAATTTGCCTTATAAAAATCATTTTGCATATTTCAATATTTAATTTTAGTAGGTATTAAATCTAATATTTTTGAGGTTTAAGATATTTTTGAGATCAATCACCTGTGATAGATCTTAGATAATTCCTTCTCTTGAAAATAATTAGATTTGATATTTATTATAAATAATTATTGAAATTCATTGTGTTTACATTCATAAATTCATAAAATATTTATTTTGCATCCAAAAATTTCAAAAATATTACAATACATCCATTTCATCATAATTGTCATCTTGGACAAGTTTCATATTTTTCGGACATTGTTTGATTGATATTCATTTTCTAGTCCTTAAAATCGACCAAAGTTGCATTTTGCATCCCAAACTTGCATCAAAAATACAAAAAAATAAAAACCGCCTCGAAAACCGTGCACGAACTTTGATAGACAAATTTCTAGGTTGTTCCTTTGCCTCCTTGAGTTCGACCTTGGGACTTGCCCAAATAAAATAAACAAAAAACCACGTGATTGAAAATTAAATTAATTAATTGTGGTTATTTCTTGACCGATACCGATTGCCCGCCTACAAGGAAACGACACATTTTTAGACGCCTGATAATTCATGCAAATTAACAAGGGCATTTCACGACTCATCAGCCGCCAGCTTTGCTCTCCTCTGATCTCGTACACTCTCTAGATTCAATAATATCTATGTGACTACCCATAGTGACTTGTGCTTTATTTCTACAGGTAAGTGGCATGGCTTGCCATAAACGAGTCAAAATGGAGATGTACCCAAAGGAGTCTTGAAGGTTGTCCTATAGGCCCACAAGTCCGAGTTCAAAAGTTGTGACCAATCCTTTCGGTCTGGACGAACAACCTTCTGCAATATCGTCTTAATCTCCCGGTTGAAACCTCAGCAAGACCATTCATCTGTGGATGATATGGCGTGACAATTCTATGTTCTATGTTGAACTCCTTAGCAAGGGTCCTTACCTTGTCGCTGATAAAATGAGTCCCCCTGTCAGAAATCAAAACTCTAGGAACCCCAAATCATGATATGATATTCTTCCTCAAAAATATGCAAACAGTCCTCGCATCAATGGGTATGGCCTCAACCTAATGACTCACGTGATCTACAACCAAAAAAATGTACTCAGATTCTTGACTCTTAGGGAATGGGCCCATAAAATCGATGTATCATGCGTCAAAAACCCCACAGAACTAAATGGATTGCATTGGTATCATGTCTATGTGACCACAAATATCCATCCTTTGTTAGACAGTACACCTTCTCATGAATTCATCCGAATCCTTGAAGAGTGTTGGCCATCAAAGGTCAGATTGGATAACCTTTTGTGTTGTATGTCTCCCAGAGTGATGTCCTCCTGCCTCAAGCTTGTGGCAACAAGTGAGGATGTTGTGGTGCTCCTTCTGAGAAATACACCTATGCCATACACTATCCCTCCTTCGTGGTAAAGGGTGGGATCCTCCCAATGGTACGACTTGTCTTTCACTAGGAAAGTCTCTAGTCGCTGCCTGATCCAACCTTGTAGAACTTTCTTAGAAACAAGATAGTTCACAATGTAAGCATACCATGGGAAAGAGGTAATAGCAAGAATTGCCTCATCTGGGAAGGTCTCAGTAATTTTCGTGGTTGTCTCTGAATCCTCAAGATGATCATTGGGAGAGGTGATCCGTCACCACATTCTTCACTCCAGGCTTATCCTTAATCTCAATCACAAACTCCTGGACTACAAGTATCCATCTAATCAAGCGTGAATTCGCATCCTTCTTAGCCATTAAATATCAGATGGCAGTGTGATCAGTGTATATCGTAACTCTAAATCCGAGAATGTAAGATCAAAACTTATCCAAAGCAAAGACTACGACTAGCATCTCCTTCTCTATAACAGTGCAATTTGGTTGGGCGGCATCCAAAGTCCTGCTAGCATAGTGTATGGCAAACATCAATCCATCCCTCCTCTGTCCTAGCAAATCCCCTACGATAGAAGCGTCCGTTATGATCTCGAATGGGAGAGATCAATCGGGTGGCTGAAGGACGGGAACCTGCACAATCAAATCCTTGAGAGTCTCAAATGATGAAAGACACTTGTCATCTACAAGGAACTCAGTGTCTTTCGTGATAAGGTCAGTAAGCGGTATGGCAATATAACTGAAGTCCTGAATGAACTGTCGGTAGAACCCGACATGCCCCAGAAAAGACTGTAACTTTCTCAGATTGGACTGTGGAGTGAGATTCTTGATGATATCCACCTTGGTCAGATCGACCTCAATGCCCCTATTGGAGATGATATGACCAAAGAATGCCCCTTGAGTCATCATAAAATGACTCTTCTCCCAATAAAGAACAAGGTTGACCTCAATGTACCATTGAAGCGCATGGTCTAGGCAAGAAAGACAAGCATCAAATCCATCGCCGTAGACCGAAAAATCATCCATGAAGACCTTTAAATATTCACCCACCATGTCCGAAAAGATGGATAGCATGCACCTTTAGAATGTAGTCGAGGCATTACATAATCCAAAGGACATCCGTCTAAAAGCATGTGTCCCAAATGGACATGTGAATGTCATCTTATCATGGTCTTCGGGCGCAATGGCCACCTGATTATACCTTGAGTACCCGACAAGAAAGAAATAATGACTCTTCCCAGTTAATCCCTCAATAATCTGATCAATGAATGGTAGCGGGAAGTGTTCCTTCTTGGCGGCCTAATTCAATCGTCTATGGTCCTGTGTAATGTGGTGAGAGAGTGATTCATTTATTCATTACTCATTATTTGTAATAATATAAGAACTTGGACATTACTCTACTTAATGGGTTCCATTACTCGGGTGATTGTTCACCTGGGGGCCTCGTCGTGGCTTTTTCACGTTCGTCACCTCTCTTTTACTTTGTTTTCCAATGTTTTGAGTTTTTTACCTTTCTTTTTATTTGTTTTATGTGCATAGAGCCCCTATATTTTAGGACTGTCTGTATTGGTAATTATGTCCAAATCCTAATAAAAATTATGTGCATATAGTATCTTATGTTTGATCTAGTCAAATTAATAATTGTCAACTACTTGGGCTTGAACCCACGCACCAAGAGAGCCATCATGCAACGCTGACAGAATCCGTTGTGGCGGGCACCAAGATGTCTCGAAGATCAGACTCTTGTGTTCATTTCTGAATAGTTAGCATGTGGTTCTTTACGACTAATAGTAGATACTATTTAGGGTGATTTTGTCGATTGCACACTGCCATGTAGATAGGTTTAAAAGTTCTATTTTGCATACAATATGGAGAGAGAGCTGGGAAGCACTGTGAGTCCTCTAACTTTGCATGCATCGTTAGATTCTATGGTGAGATTTCCATCATCAAATCGACTTGCACGGTTTTTTCGCTATCTCCCTCTGATTTTGAGCACCTTATGACTTAAATGAAATTTACAAAATCGTTAGGTGCTTGTATGCAAAATATCCAAAAAGTGAAACCTAAAAATTAAAACATGGGGATTGCTAATAAACATTGACCTTAATTAAAATATGTAATGGACTACAATATTTTGGGTACATAAAGCCCTCATTATTTTCAGGTGCCTTAGGAGGGGACCAAAATCCCTCCCATGAGTGAGGCGCGACTCGTTAAGGATTAGTGCCAAAAATCCAATCTGTATCTGCCTTGTGTATCGCCTGGATTTCCGAAGTATCGGTACTTCTATCATACGTGGACGAGTAGGAATTGGTCAACGATGGTGTTCTCGCATTGTGTGGAGCACCGACCCTGTCAGAAGTACTAAGCTTAGGCCATGCCCTCATGGGTGTGTCTGTCTCATCGTCTTACATCCGAGTAGGGCCTTACACGCTCATGGGTGATTCCATGGTGAGCGAGCTCCAAAGTAGTGGTTTTTCCTATCAGCTTCCCCGCTCGCATTCTTTGGCTAAGTAGGGATCCAGGAAGGGTTATAAGGACATCAAAAAGTGCAGACTACATGTTACAAAGGAGGAGGACAAGTACGAGACTCTTTTCCGCAGTACTCGTTCTCCTATAGGCTTAGCGTATAAGGACTTGTTAAAAGATGTGCTTGAAATAACAACTCTAAAAATGAAAGGATAAAAATAGTCGCTTTTATGGCTTCACATGTGTAGAGTTGGTGAACCCAATTTTGTATTGCTTATTGTATGGATCTAGATTAAGGTTCAAAGATCAAGTCACGCTCATTTGCGTAAATTTTGTATTGTATGTTTTCTCTTTGACCCCATGCTCGCTTCGAGCCCTTCTATTGTTTTACATTCCTTTTATTCCTCGTTGACCATCATATCTTTCCTCATGCATCGATCTTTCTTTTCCTCTATGGTGTTGATCTATGGATGGCTTAGTCAGGACTCCGTCGACATCCACATCGATTCCATGGACTCAACATCGTCAATAATTTGAGGTGATTCCGAGAACCCGATTTGGACCTTGCGAGTCAATCTTCAGACTCCTCATTTTCTTTCCACTCCCTTTCTGTTTCTTAATAAATCGAGACCACTCTTGTCCCACTTCCGCCTGTTACGAATGGAGGTCGATTTTAGTCTACATCTTTTACTCCATTCACAATCGTCTGGGATTGACCTTAATCCATATTCATCAATTCAACTGGTATTTGATTTCATAGTGGTTTGATTGACATTCCTCTTGCATTGTAGATAAAAGTCGGTCCTGGATCCCAATCTGAAGATTCTTTCATCAGACTCAGACTCATAAATGGATCCTCAGAGCAAAGGGAAAGGACGTTAGCCACCTTAGCCAGAGCATGGCCAAGTTCCATAGTTCTATGGTCAAGACTCCTTAATAACCAGGTCAGAACAAGTCTACATACGCAAACTATAATGAATGAGCATCTTTCCTTGTACTGTGTGAGTGATATGTAGCTCCCCACCTCAGAAATGGCAAAGATACAGCCTCCCTTAACAAGGTGACTCTAATCCCCCAGTCTAGCTCTTTCCTCGAGGAGCGGGGTATTTCTTTCTAAGTTCAAGTACAACCAGCTCAAGAAGAGGGGGAAATAAGAAAATGGATCATGACCAGTGTAGCGACGTATCCCTTGGAGCTTAGCCAGTGTAGCTAAGTCTCCAGCTACAAGCTTCCATGAGATGAGACGGTGAAATACATAAGCTTTGCTTTATTCACTATATACACTTCGACATGCATTTTATTTTCAATCAGACCCGTCCCCCTTTTTGGAGTTTTTTTTTCAAATTTTGCACACACTTTTTTTGTGTGCATATGTACAACATATCTACATGGTGCAACATATACATAAGGAGTTTTTCTTCTTGAGCTAGTAGACTATCCCTCTTTTGAAGCATTATTGCAAGACATAGACTCCTGTCTTTAGACCTTAATGCAACTAGATCGGGTTGAGGCGCACATCCCTCCCTAGAGGAAGATGAGAGGTTCCTGTAAGTAGTACTACCCTCGTATGCTACCCCAAGCCAAATGATTCTGCCTCCTCACCACCTAATTCGTCTTGACCTACGTGTAAGGTGCGTGTCCAAGTCAAGCCATTATCTATGAGAGCCATGCGTGCATTATTAAGTGCTCTATTTAGGCATATTAAGATGACATGTGAACATAGCCTAGTGGACTCAAAGAATTAAGTCACTATGAACCTGAAAAGTCTTAACCCCAAATCCTATAAAGTTCCTTTGAAGTTAAGTGGATGAAGGTCTTAACCAAGCTCTATTTTTTTAATTTAATTCCCGACTAGTTTAAATGTCAACCATGATTTAGAAGAATATGCAAAACTCTTGTTGTGAACATTTTCAAAAATATGCAAATTTTTATGCAAGAAAGAAGGAAAATGTTTTGCAAAATATTTTTACAAACGTTTACAAACGAATTTTTGCAAGCCTTTATTTTCAAATATTTTTCAAAAATTTTGTTTTATATACATAATTTTAATACAAAAATATTTACAAAATTTTACAACCAAAGTCATTTTTGTAAATGTTTATACAAAAATATTTTTTTACAAAAAGGCTTCTACATCCATTTATGTAAGAGAAATCCTTAAAAAATTAAATTTTCTGTGATTTTTAGCCATATTATTAACACACACAAACTACGAGTTATGGCTAAACTATATATACAGTATATACGACATTACCTATACTTAGCTCGAACGATGTCCTCAGAATGATCAAATAGCGATGAAAGAAGACATAACTCGTGTCGAGTATGGGGAAGTGAAAAGAATGCTATACTATAACGACGAATGAAAGAATATAATGAATATAGGTCGGTGATCCCCCTATACTTAGGATCAAATAATCCTAAGTATATAAGTTTGTACGCAAGGGGAAAACCGAAGAATAGGATGTACATGTATTACCTCCCCTATGCTTAGGGTAAAATATTCCTAAGTATAGACAGTAGGAACGCAAACGGATGCGATTATATCGTATTCGTATTCGTTTTTAAGAGGATATGATTCTTGTTTTTCTAAAACATGCGAATACGAATACGAATATTCTAAATGATTTTTTTCTGGATACGAATACAAATACGAATTCTTAATTAACGAATGTGAATACGAATACGAATACGAAAAAATTACGGTTACGGTTACGAATACGAATATTTTTTATTTATATTATATTTTAAAATATAGACTTAGCCAACCACTTAGAGTTTACACTTTACTCCCATGTTCCCTCCCCCAAAAATATTTCCCACGCCGCCCCCAACCCCCACGCCCAGCCCTGACGAAACCCACCCCCTTCGACTCTCCCCCCTTGCGGCCAGCCGCCAGCGTGTCGTCCTCCCTGCCTCCAACCCCTTGTGGCAAGGCTGCGCATTACCCAACCAGCCCACCGCCTCCTTATGGCTAGCCACCAGCCCTGCACGCCTCCGCGGCTCTGCCCCTTGCGGCCTGCCACCCTACCGACCTCCGCCCCCCTTGCGCCTCCCGACCTCAGCCCCCCTTGCACATCCTGACGCCCCCCTGTGTCCTGCTGCCCGCCACCTTCGCATCCTCCTTCCGACATTCGCCTCCCCCGAGGAGTCGAGAACCGTGTCCCCTGCCAGGCTGCGACCCTCCGCCTCCCCGCGTCGCAACCTCCCTCCGCAAAGCTACGACCTCCCTCTCAGTTACATTTGCAACCGATCTGGTATCAAACCTTACATTGCAAGATATTTATTTGTTTCCATCAACCTTTTTATTGCAATATTCGTTATTTTAATATTGTATCATATTAAGTTAAATTTCAGATTCAAGTCATAAGTGGAAGTTATGCGGAAGTGGTCGCCAAATAATCAGTACATTTTTATGTATATTTTTTATTGCAATATTCATTTGGATATTTATATTTATTTGTAAAAGATTCGTATTTGTATTCGTATTCGTATTTTGAGGATACGGATCTTGGTTTTTTACATTCGTGCAACATTCGTATTCGTATTCGTATTCGTAAAATAAAATGAATATGGTTATGGTATGACCTAAAATTCGCATTTGTATTTGTTCGTTTGCATCCCTAATAGGCAACAAACATAAGATAATTGAATCAAATGATAATCATAGGGTCTGATAACCCCTATATTTAGGGCGAAGTGTCCCCTAAGTATAGCATAACCATAAGATGAAGACGAGGTATCAGATAAAAAGAATGAATGATATGGACAATCTAGATCTATACAGCTGCGGAAGAAGATGTGATAATCAGGCATGAGATGCAACTGATGTGAGTCAAAACCACATCTCATACAAAATGAATAGGGGCAACGTCAATGATCAACAGATCATGATCAGATATGGCTTCAGACGCTGACCATTAACTCGAAAGGTGAATCAGATGACAATTCAGATATATCAATGCTTTCGTTGTCGTGCACCTTTCTGACAAGTATGGTCCCTTCCATTTGCTTTGTAATTTCCCTGGAAATAATCTCAACCTTGCATCAAATAGCCATACTCTCTGATTTGGCTCAAACTGTTTATGAATGATATGAGAATCATGCTATATCTTGACTCTATCCTTATATTGTAGGCTATTTGAGAAGGTTGTATCTCTCAACTCCTCCAGGGCTGTCAATTCTTCTTTCCTTTGATCTCATACACTCTTGGGATCCAATAGTAGCTCTATAACTGTCCAAAGTGACTTGTGCTTGATTTCCACTGGCAAGTGGCATGGCTTGCTATAAACGAGCCAAAAGGGAGATGTGCCCAATGGTGTCTTGAAGGAAGTTCTATAGGCCCACAAGACCGACTCCAAAAGTTGTGACCAATCCTTTCGATCTGGGCGGACAACCTTATGCAAAATAGTCTTGATCTCCCTATTCGAAACTTCGGTAAGACCATTAGTCTGAGGGTGATATGGAGTGGCAACTCTATGGTAAATGCTGAACTCGTTAGAAAGGGCCCTTAATGAGTCCCCCCATCTGAAATCAAGACTCTAGGTACCCCGAACTGTGAAATGATATTTTTCCTCAAAAATTTGCACGGCTCAGGCAGGGATGGGTGATGAACCTCAGTTTTATCATCTTTATTTCCTATAATTAACCCCCTTGCTTAAAAGTTTGTCAATAAATCCCTGTTAATGTCCTATAATTAACAGAGTCCTTAATAAATTAAAAACCACAAAAAAATGACAAAGAAAAAATTCGTGGTATTTTTAGAATTAAAAATACCCTCAAAAATATTTCGGGCCCTTGTTTGATCTCTTTTCCAGTTTTGGTCAACATGAAACTTGTGTTTTGAGTTTTCTCAAACTCGGCCATCTTGGCCCTCAAAAATTTAAAAAAGCCCAAGAAATAATCTGATTGGGCCACGTGGCCCATTCTGGGGGCGCCACGTGGCACGGTCCCTTTGCATCATCCGCCTCCATGGCTAGCCGTTGGATCCGCCCTCTTGATCCAACGGCCAGCTTCTTTCCACGCCTCCTTGATCTCCTAAGCCCTCAGATCTCCCCCGCACTCCATCCTCACCGTACGTTACCGCCTTCTTCTGTTCACGCCACGTGGCTCGTCCGTCACCATCTGATCATCGTCTGAAGGTGCGATCTCAGCCGCTCCTCCCTTTGACACCCATCAACCATCCGATCTAACCCTGGGGTCCATCTGAGCCGTCCTTAGGCGCCGTCTCCTTTGCATGACACGTGGCGCTTCCATCCGCCACTGATCACACCGCCCCAGACTCAATCACGTCCACTCTCTCGCACCTAGATCTCCACCGTTGGATCTCCAGATCCAACGGTCGGAGGTCATCGTCAACCTCCGATTCCCCCCTCTCTTCACACGATCTCCACTCGCGCGCACCTCTCCCCCTTTCAATTTTCTCCACGACTCCAGCGCCCCTCGCACCTCGCCAACCACCGCTGGGTCTTCCCCAGTCATCCACCATCCTCGCGCACCACTTCACGACTCCAGTCGTCTTCCCACTCGCTCCTCAACAACCCTCGAAAATCACGTCAACCACCACCACGATCGCCATCTTCCCCTTCAAATACTCCGCCCCTCCCGTCAGTCTAACTGGTCCACCTTTACGACGGGGCACGGCCCAGCCCTCCTCCTCCTCCCTGTGACAGGGGGAGGAGAGAGGATTGAGCGACGACGACCGGAGCCCCCGGTGTCGACCCGCTGCCTACCACGACGGCGTTGCGGTGCACTAAGCCCGCCCAGCTGCTCCGAGAGGTCGCCGGAGTCCAGCGATGACCCGAGCTCCTCTCGGAGCTCAAGCCCAGGCCACTGCATTCATCTCCGATCAGGTAAAGTTCTCGAACTCTGCTCTTTACTTTTTGCTTAATTTATTAGCCTCTTTCACGCACTTCCCTTGCTCCATTATCACCTCTGGAGTTTCGCAGTACCTTCCCCTTTCACGCGTTATCCACTACCACCTTCTTCTTCCGTCGCAGCCCCAGAGCATCTTCGACCCACCTCCTCCGCCACCCACGGCGGAGGAGCTCCGAGCTCCCCAGTTCTTCACCCTGACGAGCTCCCATTTCGCTCGCACACGCCTTTCTCTCGCTTCGGCTATATGTACTAACCCTGCAGGTGTCCTATCTAATCAATGGCCGGAGCCTCGCCGGGCCCATCTTCGTGAATGTCGTCCTCGACATTGGAGCCCCGGCGACCTGAGCTGAGCTACCAGACACCTTGCCCGAGCTTCGAACTTCATCGACAACCTTCCAGTAGCATCGAGCGAGCTCCACCATGGCCGAGGAAGAGCGGCGGAGCAGGAGCTCCTTCGCCGGAGCCCTGTTCTCGCCGCCAATCGTGGATGAAGAGGACGAGGCGCAGCTGCCGTTGGATGGTCCTCTTTCAGCGACCATCTAACGGCCATGACGAGGCCACGCCATCGGCATCAGCTTCCGTTGGATCTTCTAGATCCAACGGCCTACATTCCGCCACGCGTCGACACCTGAGCTTCACCGAGCCTGCCATCCGGGCCTACAGGCTTGGTTACTTCCGAGCCTCCACGAGCCTGCACCGAGCCTAGGACCGTCCGAGCCTTAGCCGAAGCTTCATCCGAACCTCTGCCGAGCCCGAGCCGACTTCCAAGCCTGGAAGGCGCGTGCCTGGCGCGTGCCTTCTGGACAATTTGCAGAGACACCCCGCCGTCTTCTCCAATTTGCAGATAGGTCCCTGGAGCACCTGCTTTCCACGTACACTTGGGTAATTTGCAATTATGCCCTCGCGGGTTTTAATAATTGCAAAAATACCCCTGTGTGTGTGGGTATTTTACAGGGAAGGCATCGTAATTTTTATATTTACACTTTAGTCCTTATCAGGGACCTATTTGTAGTTATCTTTGTTTGTTTTTATTGCATTTATGCCCCTGCTTTCTTTCGTGCATATCTTGAGCTACATAGCTCCAATCGAGTTGATTTCAGTTTCATTTTGAAGCTCTTCTCATCCTCTTCATTATGGCATGCTTCAATTCTAGATTTGACACTAAGATCCGTAATGTATTAATTTATTCTCTAAGTGTCCAGATATATGTGTTTGTCATGCCTACTTACTTCATAATTATAGAGTGCTTATTTATTTCAACTCGATTTGACTCGCAATTTTCTTATGGCTCATGTGATTATTATTTTGGGCATATCATTCGCTTTGCATGGCATTTATTGGCATGAATAAAAAATGTTTAAAAAAAATCTTTGCATTTTTATTTTAATGCATTGTGTTGTGTCTCTGTATGTTTTGACCTATATGTCTCTAACTCAACACTTAATTAAATAAACTTAAATCCGATTAATACGAGAGAGGCTCGTGTCCCTGAGTTCGACCTTGGTTTCTTGCCAAGTAAAATAAATTACGATCATCTCATTTTGATTTATTATCACATATCTTTAAATGACTTGATCTTTTGATGACCAAAATCGGCCCGACTGCATCGACATGTTGAGGTGCTAAAAACGCACTCTTAAAGGGCCGATTTTGCGGCTCATCAAATGGCGTCGTTGCCGGGGACACGGCTCATTTCTTTTATTTTTTGGATTTTTGTGTGTTTAATTTAGTGTTCCTTTTTTATAGGTCAATTAACCACATATTTTGCATATAAAATTTCTCTTTCTTATTTGGTATCTAACTATTGTTTCTGTGGCAGGGCCCCTTGATGGATCAAGGAGGCGAGGAGCAGGACGTTCCCCGCTGCGAGGAGCCGCAGGAGCATGCTTGGAGCAAAGGAGGAAGAAAAGAAAAAAAATGTCTCGCATTTTTTGTTGCATTTTTAATAATTCGTCTTTTACAGCGGTCTTCGATCGAAGACTCGCGTGTGTAATCGAACGATCGTGGTTGTGTGGGGATCGTCCCCACTTGAGTGTCGACCTAGGATAGGCACGCGACTCTCCGAGCTCTTTTTAATTTTTCCATATTTTTACGTGCTTGATCGTAGGTAGGACACACTAATTTCTATACGCACATAATCTCGCCTCACTTAGCTAAAATTCATGAAGATTAATCACCGCTAATAGATGCATGATTAGGTGCGGCTTTTTTGACTTGCATACATGTTGGATTTGATTTTCAAAACGACCCCAGTTTTTTCGCGGATTTATCATCAAATCACTGCATGATTTCTCGCTTAGCCTAGATCGTGTTTTTCTTCATCGAATACATGTTTTTTACGGCTTTCATTTCCTAGATTGATCACCTAGGATTAATGGAAAATAGAATGAACGGTAGACGATGATTTTCTGATTGATGTGCTAACCTTAATTCAGTGATAATTTAAAATAAAATTGGGACTGTTAATTGCAAGTCAACCAAAAAATGGAGTAAAATTCGGTTTTGGGAGAGCAACACCCGCGCATACGCCTTGATTTTCAATTCACATTTTCTTCGCGTAATTATCTAACGTTTTATCACCAACAAAACCGACAAGATATCAACCAACCTTGGTTGGTTTCATGTGTGAGTTGGTGAAACTAAGGGTTTGCGTGCTTGAATTGAGCCTTTGATGCGACACACACCCTAGAACCTTAGTCCCTCCATTTCATCTCCTAAGATTCAACCGCTCACTTGTAAATTCATTCCTCTTCTTCGTTCACCTTGGGTTCCTTCCAACATCAATCCTCATCTTTATACTTAGGCTAATCTCAGCCTAAGTATAGGGGGGACCCAAGTCCCCGTGATTTTCTCTACTCCTCTTTTCTTGCCTTTATACTTAGGTTATTTCTAACCTAAGTATAGGGGGGAGCCCCTCTTAGCTCCCGTATATTCTTCTATATTTAAATGGACCTATGTACTTGTAACATCTAGTGCTATGAGGACATAGCAAAGTTTAAGTATAGGGGGGTATACCGTATATACCGTATATTTACTTTAGCTATAATCTGAAAAATTTGAACAATTAAAAACTTTTTGGCTAAGGTAAAAATCATTGGACTAAGAGAACTTAAATAATTTCGCGGCTTTTCAATATTATGTTACGCTATTTTTATAAAAATATTTTCGAAAATGATTTTTGATAATGTTTTTTTTATCTTGTGAGACATGGTTTCGAAAAGATTTGCCTTCTCTTTTCAAGGAAAGTTGAGTCTAACATGTGTTTTAACTTTATTAAAATCCATAAAAATCAGAAAAATCCTAAAAATCCTTTAAGAGTCATTGGTGACTACTAAACCCAATTAAGTCAGCCGCGTTCAGTGAGGGTTCGCCCTTAGCAGATTGGATGGTTTAGAGGACATCGCGCAAGGCCCCGTCCTCAAGCAACGGGCTTCGGCCTGTACTTACATCCATACTGGCTGAATTGCGGATACTCAATTGAGCTTAGGAAGTTCTAATATCTCTTGAAGTTAAAAAAAAAGTGTCTTGTTTTTGAATGAAGAAGTTGGATTAGTCCTCTACACTTACACTTTCACCCAGGATCTGAATTGGTCAAGGAGACTTAGCTTTTTGAGGTCTTTGAGATTTAAGGTTAACCAGCCTTAGCCATCAGGGTCTTAGACTTAATCATCCACATTCCCCTAAGTTTCTAGATTTGCATGCTATATTCCATGCTTAGTCTCAGACAGAAAGAATATGATCAGCACATCACATACACGACTGCGGTTTTTGATGAGATCAGTTGATTTTTCACCTAAGGGATTGGGATGGGGAAGTCGAGTTTGGACTTGATCTAATGATGCTCGAGGATGGGATAAAGTCTTTGGAGGCTTCATGAAACCTGAGTGTCAGCAATATTAGCCAGTATGAGAACTTGGTTCTTATACTAATCTCTTGACATTGACCTAAGTGCCAGGGTGTGAAATAAATAAAAATGTTGATCAGCGTGCTCCAACTCTTGGTAAAAGCAGTGGAGCTAGCCACAAATTATACAAGTCAATGAGTACAAAGAAAATCTCTCATTCCACAAAGTTACATATCAAAGAGCTTCCACCAAAGGCGAGCGCTCCCAAACTTCTCAAAGTGTCCACTTGGACCACCGCTATTAGGACCAGGAGTCGGGCTTGCACCAAAAAAGGGCTCTGCATCGTAAATGCTACAAGTCTGGGTGTCGAAGGTACGATAGGTACTCAAAAAAGACACACCCCAGTGTACTCCCAGGAAAACAAGTGCAGACGGCTCCAACTTCTCTTGACGGACGCACTGATCAACACCAAAAAAATGTGTTGCGTAAAAAGGCACTAGAGAGAATCCTTGTTCCAATGAGAGGGAGAGAAGAATTGACACAATCCCATGCCCTCCATTTCTGGCCTGCCATCTACATTTTCTAAAGTCTGACAACTAAAGAGACGGTGGACTGAATGCAAGATTTGATTTATTCCCTAGTGCTGAGGATTGGGTCCTTAGGAGATTTTCTCGGACCAAGATTTTGGGTGACGAATTGACTCTACTCTCAGAATTGCAGTCAACACTAAATTTCATATCCTTTAGCTTATATGTACATCAGAGAGAGTCTAGTGAAATAGAGGAATTGGAAGCCTCTTGATTAAGGCTGGGTTGAACTCTAGAATTTTGGATCTCTGAAGCCGAGTCGACTTGATCAGATTGGATCCGGTAGTCACATGCACAAGGGGGTTAATCCAACTTAGTCATTCTTTTTGATGCTCGAGGACGAGCATAGTTTAAGTATAGGGGGTGATGAACCTCAGTTTCATCATCTTTATTTCCTATAATTAACCCCCTTGCTTAAAAGTTTGTCAATAAATCCTTGTTAATGCCCTATAATTAACAGAGTCCTTAATAAATTAAAAACCACAAAAAAAATGACAAAGCAAAAATTCGTGGTATTTTTAGAATTAAAAATACCCTCAAAAATATTTCGGGCCCTTGTTTGATCTCTTTTCCAGTTTTGGTCAACATGAAACTTGTAGATCTCATCAAGATCTACAACTTTCATGTTTTGAGTTTTCTCAAATTCGGCCATCTTGGCCCTCAAAAATTAAAAAAAGCCCAAGAAATAATCTGATTGGGCCACGTGGCCCATTCTGGGGGTGCCACGTGGCCCGGTCCCTTTGCATCATCCGCCTCCATGGCTAGCCGTTGGATCCGCCCTCTTGATCCAACGGCCAGCTTCTTTCCACGCCTCCTTGATCTCCTAAGCCCTCAGATCTCCCCCGCACTCCATCCTCACCGTACGTTACCGCCTTCTTCTGTTCACGCCACGTGGCTCGTCCGTCACCATCTGATCATCGTCTGAAGGTGCGATCTCAGCCGCTCCTCCCTTTGACACCCATCAACCATCCGATCTAACCCTGGGGTCCATCTGAGCCGTCCTTAGGCGCCGTCTCCTTTGCATGACACGTGGCGCTTCCATCCGCCACTGATCATACCACCACAGACTCAATCACGTCCACTCTCTCGCTCCTAGATCTCCACCGTTGGATCTCCAGATCCAACGGTCGGAGGTCATCGTCAACCTCCGATTCCCCCCCTCTCTTCACACGATCTCCACTCGCGCGCACCTCTCCCCCTTTCAATTTTCTCCACGACTCCAGCGCCCCTCGCACCTCGCCAACCACCGCTGGGTCTTCCCCAGTCATCCACCATCCTCGCGCACCACTTCACGACTCCAGTCGTCTTCCCACTCGCTCCTCAACAACCCTCGAAAATCACGTCAACCACCACCACGATCGCCATCTTCCCCTTCAAATACTCCGCCTCTCCCGTCAGTCCAACTGGTCCACCTTTACGACAGGGCACGGCCCAGCCCTCCTCCTCCTCCCTGTGACAGGGGGAGGAGAGAGGATTGAGAGACGACGACCGGAGCCCCCGGTGTCGACCCGCCGCCTACCACGACGACGTTGCGGTGCACTAAGCCCGCCCAGCTGCTCCGAGAGGTCGCCGGAGTCCAGCGATGACCCGAGCTCCTCTCGGAGCTCAAGCCCAGGCCACTGCATTCATCTCCGATCAGGTAAAGTTCTCGAACTCTGCTCTTTACTTTTTGCTTAATTTATTAGCCTCTTTCACGCACTTCCCTTGCTCCATTATCACCTCTGGAGTTTCGCAGTACCTTCCCCTTTCACGCGTTATCCACTACCACCTTCTTCTTCCGTCGCAGCCCCAGAGCATCTTCGACCCACCTCCTCCGCCACCCACGGCGGAGGAGCTCCGAGCTCCCCAGTTCTTCACCCCGACGAGCTCCCATTTCGCTCGCACACGCCTTTCTCTCGCTTCGGCTATATGTACTAACCCTGCAGGTGTCCTATCTAATCAATGGCCGGAGCCTCGCCGGGCCCATCTTCGTGAATGTCGTCCTCGACATTGGAGCCCCGGCGACCTGAGCTGAGCTACCAGACACCTTGCCCGAGCTTCGAACTTCATCGACAACCTTCCAGTAGCATCGGGCGAGCTCCACCATGGCCGAGGAAGAGCGGCGGAGCAGGAGCTCCTTCGCCGGAGCCCTGTTCTCGCCGCCAATCGTGGATGATGAGGACGAGGCGCAGCTGCCGTTGGATGGTCCTCTTTCAGCGACCATCCAACGGCCATGACGAGGCCACGCCATCGGCATCAGCTTCCGTTGGATCTTCTAGATCCAACGGCCTACATTCCGCCACGCGTCGACACCTGAGCTTCACCGAGCCTGCCATCCGGGCCCAGGCTTGGTTACTTCCGAGCCTCCACGAGCCTGCACCGAGCCTAGGACCGTCCGAGCCTTAGCCGAAGCTTCATCCGAACCTCTGCCGAGCCCGAGCCGACTTCCAAGCCTGGAAGGCGCGTGCCTGGCGCGTGCCTTCTGGACAATTTGCAGAGACACCCCGCCGTCTTCTCCAATTTGCAGATAGGTCCCTGGAGCACCTGCTTTCCACTTACACTTGGGTAATTTGCAATTATGCCCTCGTGGGTTTTAATAATTGCAAAAATACCCCTGTGCGTGTGGGTATTTTACAGGGAAGGCATCGTAATTTTTATATTTACACTTTAGTCCCTATCAGGGACCTATTTGTAGTTATCTTTGTTTGTTTTTATTGCATTTATGCCCTGCTTTCTTTCGTGCATATCTTGAGCTACATAGCTCCAATCGAGTTGATTTCAGTTTCATTTTGAAGCCCTTCTCATCCTCTTCATTATGGCATGCTTCAATTCTAGATTTGACACTAAGATCCGTAATGTATTAATTTATTCTCTAAGTGTCCAGATATATGTGTTTGTCATGCCTACTTACTTCATAATTATAGAGTGCTTATTTATTTCAACTCGATTTGACTCGCAATTTTCTTATGGCTCATGTGATTATTATTTTGGGCATATCATTCGCTTTGCATGGCATTTAATGGTATGAATAAAAAATGTTTAAAAAAATCTTTGCATGTTTTATTTTAATGCATTGTGTTGTGTCTCTGTATGTTTTGACCTATATGTCTCTAACTCAACACTTAATTAAATAAACTTAAATCCGATTAATACGAGAGAGGCTCGTGTCCCTGAGTTCGACCTTGGTTTCTTGCCAAGTAAAATAAATTACGATCATCTCATTTTGATTTATTATCGCATATCTTTAAATGACTTGATCTTTTGATGACCAAAATCGGCCCGACTGCATCGACATGTCGAGGTGCTAAAAACGCACTCTTAAAGGGCCGATTTTGCGGCTCATCAATGGCCTCGACCCAATGACTAACATAATCCACAGGAAATAGAATGTACTCAAATCCCTGACTCTTAGGGATGGACCCGTGAAATCGATGCCCCATGTGTCAAAACCTCACAGAAGTGAATGGGCTGCATCAACATCATATCATGATGTCCACAAATGCCCATCCTCTAACCGTCAGTGCACCTCTTCACAAATTTGTCTGAATCCTTGAAGAGGGTAGGCCATTAAAGATCATATTGGAGAAATTTCTATGTTGTCTGTCTCCCAGAGTGATGTCCTCTTGCCTCAAGCTTGTGGCAGTAGGTGAGGATACTATGGTGCTCCTCCTAAAGTATACACCGATGCCAGACACTATCCCCCCTTCATGGTAAATGGTGGGATCCTCCCAATGGTAGGACTTGACCTTCACAAGGAATGTCTCAAGTCGCTGTCTAGGCCAACATTGTGGAACTTTCTTGGCACAAGATAGGTCGCAATGTCAATGTACCATGGAAGGGAGGTGATAGCAAGAATACCCTCATCTGGGAAAGTCTCTGTGATAGGTGTGGTTTGCTCTGAATCCTCAAGATGCTCTAATCGGGAGAGGTGATCCACGACCACATTCTTAACTCCGGGTTTATCCTTGATCTCCATATCAAATCCTTGAAGTAGAAGGATCCATCTGGTCAATCTGGATTTGGCATCCTTCTTTGCCATGAGGTATCGGATGGCAGTATAATATGTGTAAATAGTCACCCTAGATCCAAGAATATAAGATCGAAACTTATCCAAAACAAAAACTACGGCTAGCATCTCCTGCTCAGTCATGGTGTAGTTCCGCTGAGTGGCATCCAATGCCCGGCTAGCGTAGAGAATGGCAAATGGTATTCCATCCCTCCTCTGTCCAAACACAACCCCTATGGCAAAATCAAAAGCATCCGTCACGATCTCGAATAAAAGAGACCAAGCGGGTGGCTAAAGGAAAGGAACTGTCACAACCAATCCCTTGAGAATCTCAAATAACGCAAGACACTTATCATCTACAATGAACTCGGTGTCTTTCATTAGTAGATCAATAAACAGCTGGGCAATCCAACTGAAGTCCTGTATAAACCGTCAGTAGAAACCGATATGACCCAGAAATGACAGCAGCTGTTGTAAATTGGATGGCGGATTGAGCTTCTTGATGATATCCACCTTGGCCATATCGACCTCCATGCCCCTGTTGGAGATGATGTGGCCAAGGACCGTCCCTGAGTCATCATGAAATGACTCTTCTCCCAAGATAGAACAAGGTTGACCTCGATGCAATATTGAAGTACTCAGTCTAGGCAGTCAAGACAAGCATCAGACCCATTGTCATAGACCGAAAAGTCATCCGTGAAGACCTCTAACCATTCACCCACCATGTCTGAGAAGATGGAAAACATGCACCTTTGGAATGTGTCCATGGCATTACATAAACCAAAGGGCATCTGTCTAAAAGAATACGTTCCAAACAGACATGTGAATGTCATTTTCTCCTGGTCTTCAGGCGCTTTGACCACCTGATTGTACCCCGAGTACCCATCAAGAAAGCAGTAGTGACTCTTCCCAGCTAGCCTCTATATAATTAGATCAATAAATAGTAGTGGGCAATGATCCTTCTTAGTGGCTTGATTCAATCGTCTGTAGTCCACACAGACCCTCCAAGAAGTGGGTACTCGGGTAGCTATCTCTTATCCAGACTTGCTCACAACTGTGGTGATATCCTTCTTCTTGGGTACCACATGGAATGGATTGATCCATTTGGAGTCGGAAATGGGGTAGATAAAATCGGCGCTCGACCACTTCAATATTTCCTTCATGACCACATCTCGAAGATTCGGGTTTAGCATTCGCTGGAACTCACTTGATGGCTTGGCATCCTCTTCAAAATAGATGTGATGGAAGCACAGGGCCAGACTTATCCCTTGGAGATCAGCTACACTCCATCCTATTGCCTTGTGGTTTCTTTTAAGAACCTCCATCAAACGAGATTCTTGATCTTCAGTCAAATCTGCTGAGATGATGACTGAGAACATATCTAGCTCGTCCGCAAGGAATCTGTACTTCATGTTCTGCGGCAAGGTCTTCAATTCAGGATTAGTGGGAGCTGGCAAATCTAGCCTCTGAAACGTCTGCGTGAAGGCCACCAGATCTGTGCGTGAGAACTCCCACTGAATATGTGAATCTGACGAAGACGACCCTACTTGTATCTTTCAATTGTATTGGCTCGCTATCCGCCCTAGTTGTCGGCTCTGTGGTAATCAGACACGATAAATAGTCATCAAAGTCCTGCCAATCGAAATCAGTGTCTGAATCTGAGGGATCTAAATCACATAAAATAAAATATTCTTCGCTACCCTGATCGTAATCATTAGTTACTGAGGTGTCCTGTACCACGAATGTGCTCTCTGAACTCTCATCAGCTGTCAACTGTAACTCAATAGTGTCTGAAGGTGTGACAAGAGCTCGTGATGTTGTATCTGCCCAAATTACTTCATCATCTGTAATCAGAAAATCACACTTCTGGTGGATGTCTAGCTCTGTATCTATCATCTGATCTGAGTCTGTAGTCTGCTCTGAGCAAGCTGAATCTCTGGCTCTAGTCTCCTCAATCATCTCTATTTGTACACGTTCGCCCTCAATGTGAAAGTATACCTTCCAGCTATCATGATCGGACACTGCCTTGGCTATGGTCAAGAAAGGTCGTCCTAAGATGATGGGGGTATCTGTCACGGATTCAGGGATCTCCATGTCCATTTCAATAAAGTCCAAGGGGGATTTCAGGCCCTGAATTATGACGACAATGTTCTTTAGTAACCCCGTCGGCCTCTTAATAGATCTATCAACAAATTGAAGGATTGTCCTGCTCAGTCTAAGAGGGCCAAACTCGAATCGGTCGAGTAAGGCAGCCGAGAGGAGGTTAATCAAAGAACCATTGTCTAATAGCGTACGATCGAACCACTGCTTGATTGACCTGGATTTTATCCTTTTAATAGTATCGAATTAATGATTTCATTGTAGTTAGATAAATTCAGATCGATCAAAAAAATAACAGCACGAATCAATGAATTAAATAATATGCGATTTTATGTTTTTTTAACGTGGGATTTTTTTAGGCGAATCAGCTCACGATTTTCCAAGTAGGATTTTTTTAAATTTTTTTTTATGCAATAAAAATGCAAATACACAAATTCGATTGAATTAAGTTAACAAAAAAATACACAACATAGCCAAATTAGTTTTAATGTGATTCCAAATCAATCAAGTTATATTTTTCCTATAAACCTAATCCAAGGAGAAATGTAAAATGTATTTTTTTGGAATTTTTGGGCTTAAGATGCGTAAATGAAAAATATAAACTTTTTTTAAGGTTTTTAGGCAAATTTTCATGCAAATGATAAGAAAAAATTATGAAAAAATTACTGTGAGTGAAATATGATGAAAGAAAGTTACACTATTTTTTAGAATTTTTTGATACTTTATGATTTTTTATGAATTTTTTACTTAAAACAGAGAGACTGTGAGTATTTAATTCCTAATCAAATTTTCCAGAGAGCTATTTATCTCAAAAAGATATTTTCATTAGAAATCCAAGAGAATTGAAATTTCGTAAAAATGTTATTTGTGGATTTAAATAAAAATTAATTACAGAAATCACTCTAAGATTTATTTCATACAGAAGACAATTCCAATCTAGACAAAATTTGGATAGAAATTAAATCACATTCATGCACACCATTTATATTTTTTTCACAATTTTTGAAGCGATAAATGAATATGTGTGAATTTCAGAGCTTAATTGGGTAAGATATCACTCAATGTTAAACTCTGATTTTTAATAAATTATCCAATGTTCACAAAAATACAATAAATATCCACAAGATAAAGAATTAAATGCTCTACAAAATGATATTTTTTAGATTAAAAAATAATGCGAAACTGATGTCCAAATTAATGCTCAAAGCTAGGGGTGTCTTTGCAATTACAAAAATGAAGTAAACAAACTAAAATGTGCACAAGGTCACCGTTGCAATTAAAAAAACATGAATGGATGAAACTATAATTTTCACAAAAAAATATAAAATAAAATAAAATGATTAAACCTTCTGAGTCCCACCCGCACCTGCTAGGGCATGAGATCTTGAGGAGGCGGGTGTAGGGGCACTGAGCGGGCAGCGCAGCGTGCGCAGAGGAGGCTGGTCGCCGAGCGGCTGGTGGTGCGGGGAGGCTGGTGCGAGGGCCGTGCGCGAGGGCACGTGGCGGCGGCGCTGCAGCTGCGATGGAGCAGAGCTGGAGCGAGGGAGGATGACGTGCGGCGTGTGTGGGGGGGGGGGGGGGGGGGGGAGGGCTTCGCATGGGGATGTCTGCGGTTGGGGCGAAGATCGGCCGGCGGGTTGGGCGCGCAGTGGTTAGGGAGCGACACGGTGGAGGACCGCGGGCAGAGCACCGCGCGCAGGCACTCACTGGAGGAGGCGCGAGGATGCGCGGACCTTGCAGGTGGCGGAGGTGCGGCCACACGTTGGAGGGCGTGCGATAGAGCAGGGCGGCCTTGCGGCCGGTGGCAGCTGCGGGGACGGTTGCTAGGTCGCCGTAGGGCGTGCACTGGCCTGGAGGCCCAGCGCGGTGGGGGGCCGACGTTGAGGCGATATCGGCGCGGAGAGCGGCGCGTGGTGGTTTCCGCTGGCAGAGTTGGCCGCAGCAAGGCTGAAAGGCGGCGCATGGTGGGCTGCGACAGTTCATGTTTTCTTTTTCTTTTTTTTTTTTGAAATTTGTTTCCGTAATTTTTTTGTAAACAGCAAACAATAGAAAAAAAATATAATGAAGATCTGTTGTGGATGATGATAATGGAGATGAAATGCTGAGAAAAAATTTTGTTTATATAAAATAAAATAATAAAGGAAAAGATAGAGAGAGATATACTTACTTGTTATTTCGTCGAAGGGCGGAGCTACAGTGCGCGGCTCCTGTCATCGCCTCGATCAGCTCCGGGCGGAATCAGAGCAAAGAAGCTGTACGAGTTTCAAGAAAACTCGTGACGGTGGTGCGGACCACCAGATCTTGCCTTGAGGTTGTCATCGCTCAACTTGTCTCCTACAGCTGTCACATGAAGGTTAAAGGGGATCGACCTCACTTCTCTCGAAACGACGGATAATGAAAAATGATGGAGATGATGGGAATAAAAAGAATGAGAGGGAAGTTGGAAATGAGGTGGAAAAAGTGGGGAGAATGGTGGAGAAAGTGGTGACTTGGAGTGGAAGACAAGTAAAGAAGAAGTAAAAGGGAGAAAGTAAAATAAAATAAAAATATAATAAGTAAAATAACTAGGCTATTAAAAATAATAAAAAGAAAATAAAGGTAAAATAAAATAATAAATAAATTAAAATAAATAAATGTAAATAAATAAATAATAAAATAAAATAAATTCCAATAATTTAAAAAAGGGTGACATGTGGCGGCTCCAGGAGATGCCGCGTGTCGCTCCCGAAAAATTCAAAAATTAAATGTAAAAAAAATAAAAAAGAAATAACAAAAGGGGTTAAATCAAAAAGTGATCAACATGAAAGTTGCTCATGTCGACGAGATCTACAACTTTTGTGAAGGGCCAAAAATTGAAAGAAGTCATATGTACAAGGTATTTTTGGGTGGTACCTTATAGATATAAAATATCACATTTTATTTTTGTTAACTTTTTTGTCATTTTTAAAGAAGAGAAAAATCAAAATGAAAATAGAAAAATATAAATAGAATATTTACAATCTACTTTTTTAGATTTTTAATAATTATTAAAATAAAAGGATAAAATACAAGGGTAAAAATGTCAATATGTACAACATACAATAGGGGTCCAAAACCCAAGTTTTGCATACGATCTCTGATTTTAATGAAATTGGTCTCATTTTGAAGGTCTTTGAATGTATATTACTTTAAAAGTGAGTAGACCTAAATTGGACGTTGTATGAGAGAGTACGTGCATTTTAAGGCTCATAGTTTCAAACTTGGACTCAGGTTTTATTAGTCAATTTTACAAGTTATTATTTTTTGATATTTTTCTTTAATTAGTGTTAGTAATATATACACTATAGAGTTGATTTTATTGAATTTGGAGTTAGTATAAAATAGATACAAATATAATATTTTACTAATATACAGGTGAATATTTACAAGTAAATTGGGCTTCTTATTTAATGCAAATATGAATGTTAAAATGCAGATATTATTTATGCATGCATGAATGCTAATTATGCAATATAAGTATAAATATGCAGCTAATTACTCGAGAACAAAGCTCTATTTGCAAAATTTAAGGTGATGAATAACATATTCATCAGCCCCCTATACTTAAACCTTGGTCGTCCCCGAGCAACTAAAATGAAATATAAAAGTGAAATGAAACTGGGTTCCATACCAAGGTCATGAACAAAAGGTAAAAATGGATCTGACTCGACCTTTGGATTAGCTGTGTGGCAGAACCTTATTGGGATCTGAATTTAAGACCTAATAGACTTTAAGTTCCACAAGTCTTCTATTCAAGATGCCTCAACAGTCAGGTCAGAACAAATCCTCATACGTAAATTTCTGATGAATATGAATCTTACTTGTATTGTGTATGTGAAATATAGCTCTCCACATCAGAAATGGCAAAGAACCAGCCTCCTCTAATAAGGTAACTCTAATTCCCCGATCCAGTAATTCTTTCCTCGAGTAGCGGGGTATTCCCTTCTAAGTTCAAGTGCGATCAACTCAAGAAGAGGGGGTGGAGAGAAAAATGGACGGTAGCCAGTGTAGCTACCTATCCCAGGATGCTTGACCAGTGTAGCCAAGTCATCCAGCTGCAGGCTTCTTGCAAATATACATACTTCGACATGCATTTTATTTTAAATACGGCCTGTCCATTTTTTGGAGTTCTCTCTTTTCTTTTCTTTTCTTTTTCTTTTTTTTGAACTATATACAAGGTGCA
Source organism: Ottelia alismoides (assembly GCA_037367405.1). Classification (NCBI taxonomy): domain Eukaryota; kingdom Viridiplantae; phylum Streptophyta; class Magnoliopsida; order Alismatales; family Hydrocharitaceae; genus Ottelia; species Ottelia alismoides. The sequence continues at coordinate 189,655 of JAZKJV010011639.1, forward strand.
GCATGCACATCAGGAGTTTTTCCTCTTGAGCCAGTAGACTATCCCTCTTTTGAAGCATTATTGCAATCCACAACATCCCGTCCTTAGATGTCAACACCACCAGACTAGGTTGAGATGCACTACCCTCCCTAGAGGAGGACGTATGTTTCCACATGTTTGCTCCTCCAAGCCAAAGGATTCTACCTCCTCACCACCTCATCAATGAAGAGCTACATGCATGGTGCTTGTCCAAGTTAGGTCACTGTCTAAGAGAATCATGTGTGTGTACGAGATATTCTACTTAGACTAATCAAGATGACATGTGAACATAGACTTGCGGACTCAAAGAATTAAGTCACTCGACCTGAAAAAATCTTAACTCCAGTTCCTATAAGATTTCTCTCAAACTAGGTAGATTAAAGTCAAATCAAATCCATCCTCAACATCTATTCATAACTTGGTTCAGAACCCACTAACTTTTCACATTGCATATGCCAGATATGCAGATGAGGTGCAGATGACATGCTATGTAGATGGATGCAAGACTCCTTTTTTTAACATGCAAGGATGATATGCAAGAGTAAATAAGAAGCCTATTTTTTGTTTTTGTTAATTTATTTTTATTTTTTTCACAAAAATTATACAAGAGTATTACAAATATACATGTATTTTACAAAAAAATTCAATTTTTACCCACCCCATAATTATTGTATAACATATACAAAAAGGGATTTTTACCCGGCAGACCCTATAATCTTTGGAAATTACCTCTACGACCTTTGAAACATCCTAATTCCTCCCTCAACCCCGTAAACTTGCTCCGTCTTACCCCACGAACCCTACCGTTAAATTGACACATCTAGAGTTAACTTCCTTAGGTTAAAAACGAGTTAATCTAACCAACCACGATCGGACGGCTAGAATTAAACAAGAGAAAAATAAACCGACGGGGGGCTCGAGCAGGGGGGCTTCAAGCGGTTGGCGGCTCGAGCAGGGGAGGCGGCTCGAGCAGGGGAGGCGACGCGACGTAGGTGGGCGAAGTGGTGGTGGTACTCCAGTGGAAGTCAGTGATGGCAGAGTGGTGCGTCCAATAGAGGGCTCTGCTCCAGGAACGACGAGGGGATCTAGAAGGCGGCTCGGATGGATGGAGCTTGGTCAGTGATGGAGTTGAAGGCGATGTCGTGGCGAGAATGTGGTTAACCCACGGTCGACGGCTGGTGTTGAAGGGGACAGAGCTGGGCACACCCACAGTGGAGGTGCTCTTCCAATGATGGATGAAGGACTGGGTCCGCGGATGGCGGTGAGAATGCACGGTGGAGATGGCGGGGGGGGGGGGGGGGTCGACACGGCGTGACCCGAGGGGAGGGGGGGTTGTGACCTGGTTCTTCGGGCGGCGCAGCTGGAGCTTCGAGCGACGCAGCAGGGGCCGGGGCTTCGAGGAGGACGACGAGGAGGGCAAGGGCCGAGGGATGGGAAACGTATACCAGGAGGAGGGAGAGGGGGAATGGCATTGAATGTAAATTTGACAAATAAAATGGGTATAATGTAAAACCCTATAAATGAATCCGGTTAGTTTTAACGGGTAAATGGATGGGGGTTAACCAGAGGGTCTGTAGGGTAAGGGTTAACAAGTTTACGGGGTTGAGGGAGGAATTAGGATGTTTCAAAGGTCGTAGAGGAAATTTGCAAAGATTATAGGGTCTGCCGGGTAAAAATCCCATACAAAAATATGCGAAAATACGTGAAAGTACGAGCTATGGGTAAAGTATATATGTAATATATACACGCTCCCCTATAATTAGCGTCCGCAGTTTTATGTTTTTTTAACCTGGGCAAGCCCCAGGGTCGACTCAAGGAGGCAAAGGAACAACTTTGGATCAGATTAGGCGAACCGGCTCACGATTTCCCAAGTGAGATTTTTTTAAATTTTTTTAATGCAATAAAAATGCAAATGCACAAATGTGATTGAATTAAGTTAACAAGAAAATACACAACATAGCTAAATTAGTTTTAATGTAGAATTAATCCAAATCAGCCAAATTATATTTTTCCTATAAACATAATCCAACGATGAATGTAAAATGTATTTTTTTTTGGAATGTTTGGGCTTAATATGCACAAATGAAAAATGCAAACTTTTTGGAGTTTTTAGGCAAATTTCATGCAAATGATATGCAAAAATTATGAAAAAAATACTGGAAGTGAAATATGATGAAAGAAAGTTGCACTAAGTTTTTTTGATTTTTTGACACTTTATGATTTTTTATGATTTTTTTTACTAAAAATAGAGAGACTGTGGGTATTTAATTCCTAATTAATCCATGAAATCAAATTTTCTAGAGAGTATTTATCTCAAAAAGATATTTTCATTATAAATCCAGGAGAATTGAAATTTCGTAAAAATGTTATTTTTGGATTTAAATAAAAATTAATTACAGAAATCACTCTAAGATTTATTTCATGCACAAGACAACTCCAATTTGGATAAAATTTAGAAAGAAATTAAAGCACATTCATGCGCATCATTTCTGTTTTTTTCACAATTTTTGGAGCGATAAATGAATATGTGTGAATTTCAGAGCTTAATTGTGTAAAATATCACTGAATGTTAAACTCTGATTTTTAATAAATTATCCAATGCTCGCAAAAATACAATTAAATATCCATGAGATAAAGAATTAAATGCTCTACAAAATGACATTTTTTTGATTAAAAAATAATGTGAAACTGATGTCCAAATTAATGCTCAAAGCCATGGGTGTCTTTGCAATTATAGAAATGAAGTAAACAAACTAAAATGTACACAAGTTCACCGTTGCAATTAAGAAAACATGAATGGATGAAATTATAATTTTCACAAAAAGTAAAATAAAATGAATAAACCTTCTATCCCTTCTGCACCCGCTAGGGCACGAGATCTTGAGGAGGCGGGTGTACGGGCACTGAGCGGGCGCCGCGATGCGCACGGAGGAGGCTGGTCGCCGAGCGGCTGACAGTGCGGGGAGGCTGGTGCAAGGGCCGTGCACGGGGGCACGTGGCGGCGGCGCTACAGCCGCGACGGAGCGGAGCTGGTGCGAGGGAGGATGGCATGCTGCACGTGGGGGGTTGGCTGGGTGCGTTGCGCCGCACGCGACCGTGAGGGCGGCAGTCGCAGGAGGGCTTCATGTGGGGATGTCTGCGGTTGGGGCGAAGGTCGGTTGGCGGGTGGGGCGCGTCGTAATTGTGGAGTGACACGGTGATGGACCGTATGCGGAGCACCACACACATGAACTTGCTGGAGGAGTTGCGGGGATGCGCGGACCTTGTAGGTGGTGGAGGTGCAGCCATGCACTGGAGGGCATGCGGCAAAGCAGGGCGGCGTTACGGCTGGTTGTAGCTGCGGGGACGGTTGTTGGGTCGTCGCAGGCGTGCGCTGGCCTGGAGGGCCCGGTGCGGTGGGGGGCGGTGTTGAGGCGATATCGGCACGGAGAGCGGCACACGGTGGTTGCCGTTGGCGGAGTTGGCCGTAACAAGGCTGGAAGGCGACATGTGGTGGGTTGTGACAGTTCCTGTTTTCTTTTTCTTTTTTTGCATTTTTTGTATTTTTTTGTAAACAACAAACAATAGTGAAAAATATAATGAAGATATGTTGTGGATGATGATAATGGTGATGAAATGCTGAGAAAAAATTGTTTAGATAAAATAAAATAAGAAAGGAAAAGAGAGAAAGAGAGATATACTTACATGTGATTTCATCGAAGGGCAGAGCTATAGTGCGTTGCTCCTGTCATCGCCTCAATCAGCTCCGGGCGGAATCGGAGCAAAGAAGCTATACGAGTTTCGAGAAAACTCGTGACGGTGCTGCAGACCACCGGATCTCGCCTTGACGTTGTCGTCGCTCAACTCGTCTCCTACATCTGTCACTTGAAGATTAAAGGGGCTCGACCTCACTTCTCTCGAAACGACAAATGATGAAAAATGATGGAGATGATGGGAATAAAAAGAATGAGAGGGGAGTTAGAAATGAGGTGGAGAAAGTGGGGAGAATGGTAGAGAAAGTGGTGGCTTAGAGAAGACAAGTAAAGAAGAAGTAAAAGGGAGAAAATAAAATAAAATAAAAATATAATAAGTAAAATAAGTAGGCTACTAAAAATAATAAAGAGAAAATAAAGGTAAAATAAAATAATAAAAAATTAAAATAAATCAATAAATCTAAAAAAATATTTATTTAAATTAAATAATAATAATAAATAATAAATAAATAAAATAAAATAAAATCCGAAAATAATTAAAAAAGGATGACACGTGGCGGCTCCAGGAGTTGCCACGTGTCGCTCCCGGAAAATTCAAAAATTAGATGTAAAGAAAAATCGAAAAGAAATAACAGAAGGAGTTAAGTCAAAAAGTGGTCAACATGAAAGTTGCTCGTCTCGATGGGACCTACAACTTTTGTGAAGCGCCAAAAATCAAAAGAAATCATATGTACAAAATGTATTTTGGGTGATACCTTATAGATATAAAATATCGCATTTTATCTTTTGTTAAATTTTTTATCATTTTTAAATAAGAGAAAAATCAAAATAAAAATAGAGAAAATATGAACAGAATATTTATAAATTAATCTATTTTTTTGGATTTTAATAATTAAGAAAATAAATGGATAAAATACAAGGGCAAAAAGATCAATATGTACAATATACAATAGGGGCCTAAAACCCAAGTTTTGCATACGATCTCCGATTTTAATAAAATTGGTCTCATTTTGAAGGTCTTTGAATGTATATTATTTTAAAAGTGAATATACCTAAATCGGACACTGTATGAGAGAGATGTGTGCATTTTAAGGCTCATAGTTTCAAACTTGGACTCGGGTTTTATTGGTCAATTTTATAAGTTAATATTTTTTGATATTTTTCTTTAATTAGTATTACTAATATATACATTATAGATTGATTTTATGGAATTTGGAGTTAGTATAAAATAGATACAAATATGATATTTTATCTAATATACAGGTGAATATTTACAAGGAATTGAGCTTCTTATTTAATGCAAATATGAATGCTAAAATGCAGATATTATTTATACATGCATAAATGTTAATTATGCAATGTAGAAATATATAGCTCATTACTCATGAACAAAGCTCTATTTTCAACTTTTAGAGTGATGAATCACATATTCATCACTCCTCATGAATGTGGCATTTGACATAAGGAGCTCCTACATTTGGTCTTTTGGCTGGCAATTGGTTCTGGATAGCAAAAGAGGTGGCACGGGTGAGCACATGAATTTCTGCATTATGGTTCCTCTTCTTCCTATGAATGGTGGTCTTCTCTCTCAAATTCTTCTAGAAAAGAGGAATGTGCTCAAGTGCCTCCTGAAGAGTCAATTGTATCTGGAATATGTCTATCATCTACTCGTTGAACTCTATCTGGTGTTTCTTTTTTAGATTTTCTTTTTTGGTCCCCTTTCCTAAGCGGGGTGCTTGAGGGAAGGGGATGGAGGGACCCTCTCCAAAAAGATAAGAGTTAGGAGTAGGTCCCTGTGCATTCAATATGCTAGAATCCATGCATAGATCATCAAGTACAACAAATAGACTCATAGGAGATACAAAAACCTTTCCTTTATTCATATTTTTGATTTTTACCGTTTTTCCATTTTTTATATTTTTCTAAAAGTGTTCTCAGGTACAAAGCGAGTCAACACAACAGAAGGAAACTTGGTGGCATTAATACCATCGACAACATTTGAACTTGCGGCATCAGCACTGCACTCTAGCCTAGCATCCGGAATCTTGGTGGCATCATCACCACCGTCTGCAACTGGAAATATGACAGCCTCAATATCATCGTCTGGATCAACATCCTTGGTGGCGTCAGCACCACCACCATCATCATCAGGATAAGCGACATCAGCACCGCTTACGTTATCGTCTGGCACCCTAGAACCTGCATCAGGATGTCGCTCAGATGAATCGTCGCTGGCTGGCTAAATTTTCTTTTTTGGTCCCCTTTCCTAAGCAGGGTGCTTGAGGGAAGGGGATGGAGGGACCCTCTCCAAAAAGATAAGGGTTAGGAGTAGGTCCTGGTGCATTCAATATGCTAGAATCCATGCATAGATCATCAAGTACAACAAATAGACTCATAGGAGATACAAAAACCTTTCCTTTATTCATATTTTTTGATTTTTACCGTTTTCCATTTTTTATATTTTTCTAAAAGTGTTCTCAGGTACAAAGTGAGTCAACACAACAGAAGGAAACTTGGTGGCATCAATACCATCGACAACATCTGAACTTGCGGCATCAGCACCGCACTCTGGCCTGGCATCCGGAATCTTGGTGGCATCATCACCACCGTCTGCAACTGGAAATACGACAGCCTCAGTATCATCGTCTGGATCAACATCCTTGGTGGTGTCAGCACCACCACCACCATCATCAGGATAAGCGACATCAGCACCGCTTTCGTCATCATCTGGCACCCTAGAATCTGCATCAGGATGTCGCTCAGATGAATCGTCGTGGGCTGGCTTCCTACTGCTCCTAAGTGTCACAAAATCAACATCAAATATAGAAGAAGAAGTATCATCCAATATATCACTAGGAGTGGTGGTCTCTGTAAACTGTACCTGCTCAAATTTCCTCTTCAGGTTGTTTGGATTGGGTTCGATTTAAGAGGGTATGGCGGCCTTGCCCTTTATTATCTCCTTCATCTCCTACTTGAACTCATCCATTTCTCGCCGGAAGGAGGCTTGCTAATCAGAGAACAAGTGGGCGAGATCATCAAGTGATGGGTTCTCATAAACTGGTGCATGAGAACGAGACTGGTTGCCTCGCTGGAAATGAGGCTGACTTTGCTGCTGATAGTGAGGAGGGGGCTGGGAGTACTGCTGAGGTTACTGCAGTTGCCTCCACTACTGTCCGTGGTACTGGGAACGAGGACCATGCTGCTGTGGATGATGGTGGGAGTACTGGGGATGCTGAGGCTGGTTGTCCTATCTTGCATGAGCTGGAGACTGCTGCTAGGAAGAGGTGCCTCCAGTGGACCATCAAAAGCTGGGATGGTCATGACGAATTTTGAGCTACAGTTGGTACTGAGAGTACCAGATCCCGTAGACGTCCATCAATGGCTCCTGCTGCTCGAGGTGTGGTGGGAGAAGGGATGCCAAGGGCTGATCCGAATGGTAGACCACCATCTGAGTGTCTGAAGATGGTGGTGGTTGCTGGTAATGTTGAAGCTATTGGACCGGCTTTGCTTGGATGTGGTGACCCTGACGATATGAGGTAGAGGGTTGGTTGGAGCTGCTTCCTGGATCAGTCCATGACCTGAGACGGGGATGAGAAGCTGTCTGTGCCTCTTGGAGACACATGATCTGGGTCATTACGTCACTCAAAGTCTGGACCAGCTCGTCGATCTTGTTGAGCATATCCATGCCCTGACACTGCTTTTTCTCTATAATCTCTATCCGGTCCAACTTTTGGCTGATAATGCCCATGTCGGTAGCTGACGACTCGGCGAGTGCTACTGCTGACGAAGATGTGGAGAGATCGGCTCAACACGTGCAATCCTCTGATATGAAACTGCCTGTGGTAGAGGCTTCCCTTGAGTGTAGACGCAGATCTGGGACATCACAGTATAGTTCTCTGCCATCTCCTCATAGGTGGTCCAGACCTGGCCTTTATCCTTGGTGAAGTAGGAATCTTCGCACGGGGCGTTCATAAGCCCCTACTGCTCAGGTGTCATCCCACAAAAGAAACTCTGAATGAGGTTGGGCTTGCTGATCTCGTGGTGTGGACACCTATAGATGAGATCTCTAAATCGATCCCATGCTTCATGGAATTGCTGTTTGGGATCATCATGAAGTTGCTGATCATAGATCTTGCTGTATTGGTCTGACCGAGTGGGTAGTATTTGTTCAAGTACTCAGTCCGGAGCTGCTCCCAAATAGTGACTATCCTCCCTAAGTGCTTCAGCCAATAGGCTGCTCTATCAACCAAGGAAAACGAGAAGGAAATCATCTTGATTGTGTCGTTGCCCACAAGTCTGTCGTGGACAGTGCTGCATATCATCTCAAACTCCTGCAGATGAAGATGGGGATCCTCGATGGCTAGCCCGTGGAACTTGGACAGTAGCTGAATAGTATGGGGGCGAAGAGTCAGCAAGGATCTCGAGCAGCTGGATACATCTATGGGTGAGGGTTGTACAAGGATTGTGCAACTGCCTCATCGTACGTGCTGGTCTCAATGGCTCCTGCAGCTCGTCCTGGCATCCACCTCCTCTCTCAGCTTTGGGTATCTCTCCAACGGCTGGTCTCTGCGGCTCATCCCTACCATCTCTCACCTGCGTGAGCTCTCTCCTCACCTCTACTGTGAATGCTCCTTGGTCCCTAATCTGTCTCTGCATGGTCTCCAAGGAAGCTAGCAATGTGTTGTTGATGGCAGCCTGATCTAATATGAACGCCGATCCTTGTGGCTGCTCATTAGTCCCCCCCTGCTGCTGGCCATATCACTGATCTCTGCAAAGGAAAAAGACCCTAGCTCAGGTGTTGTCAAGTGAAAATGTAGTTGTGTTAGCCTCTGTACTTGTACCTCAGGGGTGAAAGAAGGGTGGTCGAGGGAGAATAGGATGGAGGTGAATTCGGGTTTAGAGAGCGGGTCTGAGCTCTCTGAAGTTGCCCTAGATGAACAGGGAGGAGTGCTGGAAAGTGGTGTTGTCAAAGGCAACCTAAGAGACCTCCTTCCCATCATCGTGACGTGGGTATTTATGAAGAGTGGACCTGGGACGCAAACAAGATGAGAAATCAAACCCCCAATTCACCTACGCAACGTAAGCTGATGACTGTTTATCTTGTCGTATTTTATTTAGGTGATAATTCAATCTATCAGAGTAGTTAAGCAAGCTATTAGGAGCCTAATACTCCCAGGAGACTGCCCCGGATTCTCACAACTAGTTTTTCCCAGCCAGTATGGGTTGTGAACCTTTTACCGACTACCCAATCTACCCACTCTGCTAAGGAAGTCCCCGACCGATTACCGGCTACCCAGTGAAAACCTCACTAGAGAACGACCAATCGCAAGAACCAATAGTCTGAAGAGAGTTTAGGCATGGCTCTATCCTAGTGTGCGGATTGCTCTCTCGCTGTAGATAAATCAAATAATGAGGGGGTGACTCTCCCCAAAACAAAGATTTTTAAGTGAGGTTTGGTTTTAGGTCAAGTTTTCTTTGACGGTCTCAGTTTTTATTGGTTATCACTTTTTTATGTATTTTTCTAAAAGAATACAATGCCTAATGAATTTTCCGATTTCCTTGTTATTTAGGTTCAAGAAAACAAGGGGAGGAAGTCAGAAAAGTCGACGTGCGATCAAACATTGTGATGCATGCAAAGATAGAAATGTGTACATTGCTCATCACTCTACATGCAGGGTGATCCACACATAAATTAAACTACCTATATGATGCACAAGGAAATATCCTAAGATGAGCAACTTCTATTAGCGGGAAGAGCTGGTTAGTTAATTATCAGGAAGAGAGACCAAGGTCCGATCTTCGATACCAATCGGTGCCCACCACAGTGGGTCATGTCGACGATGTATGCAGCCTCTCTCGGCTTGTGGTCTCTAATCCAGATAGATTAACTTTTTATTTTCTTTGATTAAGTCCAAATACGATCTATAGGAACAAGCAGTCTTTTTAGGGTGTTTGGACCTAGCTAAGTTATCGAGCTCAAGCAAATAAAAGTCCTAATTCTAAGGCCCAAACTTCCGAAATCAAATAAAAAATAAATGCGAAAAATCGGCAAAAAACTGCGGTGAGGTCCCCCGACTACACCGGTACTCGACGAAACAGACCCCAAATAATCCAAATGTCCAAGTGTCTCCAAAAAGTTAAGTTATTACAATAATTATATTTGCGAGAATAAAATATATCTATCTACTATAACTATCTCTTCTGCTCCTCCTCAGATGCGGGCTCCTCTAAAAGCGATCTGAATCGTCCCTCGAGCGATTCCTCGCACAAAAAGCGAAACAGAAGAAGGTCAGAAAACAGTTATAATGGATAAATACAAAAATAATCAAAGGATGAAATCTAACTACTAAGCCATTCTCCCTGGCAATGACGCCATTCTGATGACACACCAAGTGACTCGGGTTAAGTAAGAAATTAATGCAGTGTTATTGTGACCCAAGCCACTTAAATAATCAACGAGAAAAATCAACCCCTAATGAAAATCAACAACAATGTAAGCAGTATGTTATTTTATTTACCTGGTATAGCGATCAGAGTCGAACACAAGGAGCATGCTTGAAAAACTAAGTAGTAGGATTTCGGGAAAACAAAATATTTTTAGTGATTTTTAATTTTACAAATTTTTAATTTTTAATAAAATAGAAACAAGCACAAAAGACATACAGGACAATAGTTTTGTATTTTTTAAAATAGTAAAAAATGCTCAGAAAATTATAATAAAAATATTTTTGGATTTTATAGGTTTTAAATTATTTTTTGGTAATTTTTATGGCCTTTTCAGATTTTTTTGTGATTTTTTAAAAATCAAACAATGATAAAAATATTAAACAGTGCACAACCAAGAACAAATTGCAAATTAAAAATATTTAAGATAGTAAAACTCATGGATATAATTTTTATAATAAACTGTAAGCAAAAATCTACAAACAAAAACTGAAAACACTATTTTTAGATTTTTTCTATAATATTATATAATTTTTATAAGTTCTGAGGTGTTTTGTATTTTTTTGGGTTTTTAAGGATTTTTTGAACAAAAACGATACTGGAGACAAAACACAACAAAATGCAACTGCAGAAATTTTGTAGAATATTTTAAAAGATTTTTCAATTTTTTTATAATTTTTGAAGACAAACAGGACAATTTTTAGAGGTTCTTGAATTTTTAATAATGTAAAATAAACCCAAATTGGTAAACGAAAATTACCACATAAATCACAAGCAAGCAGGAGACAATACGTAATTTTGTATACTTTTTAGAGCCAATTTGCTATTTAATTCATCCAATAAAAGACAAGAAATTAAAAATAGTTTGTAGGGACCCAAGTGTAAATACTTTAACTTTTAGGATTGAACAGATGACATATATTAAAGTTCCAGTGCCAAAGTTTCAAATAGTCCACTCAAAACTCACGCAACACATGATCCAGGTAATCAAGGGTATAAGTGCAAATATCAGAACATAAACTTCATTTGATAACCAGCAAAAAGTTTATTGCACAAGTTGCAAATAACCTGGTAAAACACGTGGGAACACACGTGACTCAAACTTGATTGAACTAAAATGCAAATACAAAAACTAGAGGGTCTAAACTATAAATGTTTTTAACTACACATTTTATTTACTGGACTAAAGCTACATAAGACAACATGCATGGAAAAAGTGAAATATAATTAGTGGGCACGTGAGGCTGATGAATCTCGTATTCATCATGCTAAAATTGGTCATTTAGACTCTGTCCCCCATCATTCACTTGTAATTAATCATTAATAGAGCATTATTAACCATCATGCATGTGTAAATAATATCTGCATTTCATCATGCATAAATTGCATTAAAAATCCCAAGTGTAAATTAGCCCAAAAAGCCACTAACTTCTCATATTTTTAATTAATTCATTCTAACTCCGATTGACCCCAAACCACCTCCATTGTGTAGATATTACTAACCTTATTAAATAAAAAATATAAAAAAAATTACTAACCTCAATAAGTGTCAAATAATCCTAAAGTCTAAATTCACATCTGACAGACTAAAACAAGCATGTCTCCCTCATACAGTGTTCGATTTTGGTCTACTCACTTTTAAATTACTCCATTTTCAAATACCTTCAAAACAAGACCAATTTCGTAAATTTCGGAGCTCATATGTGAAAGTTGGGTTTTGGGCCTCTTTGCGCATTTTAACTTTTTGCTATTTTTGACCTGAGTTTTTATGTGCATATTAATCCTTTTAATTTTATTTCTTCTTATTTGTGTTCTTTGATGAAAGTTTTATTAAAGACACAAAAATCCAAATTTAGATCAAAACTGAAATCAAAGAAACTGACCAAGTCCAAGTGTCCGTTGTCGGTCTGTACAAAAGTTTTGTGATTCTAACTTCTATTTTATTTTCCTATTTTCTTATTTATTAAAAATCCAAAAAAATTATATTAGTGTGTAAATATTTTTCTTGTATTTTATCGTATTTTTTCTTTAATTTTTATCCCCTCTAAAACCACCAAAAAAATACAAAATCTCAAAAAGTCGGTTTTCTATACACATAGAGAGCCACCAAAAATACCACTTCACACAGATGACCTTTTTTTCTCCTGAACCCTTCATGAAAGTTGTAGATCTCGACGAGACGAACAACATTCGTGAAGAAAATTTTTTGATCCGAGGTCTCCTGCTATTTCTTTTCTAATTTTATTCATCTTTAATTTTGAAAATTTTTTGGGCACCACGTGGCAGCTCCTGGGTGTGCCACGTGGCACCCCACTCTCTCTCCACCGCCCCCCAGGTCACGTGCCCAGCACGTGACCCACCTTCTTCCTCCTCCAACAACGGCTCCACACCTCGCCGCCATTACCCCCTCCCCTTCCCGCGTCCGTTTCCCTCTCCCACCATTAACGCTGCTGCCATACGCGGCCATAACCACCACCTGCATAACGCCTCGCTCCGCCAGCCCCTATAAAGCATCATGCGCTCCACCTTCGCCAACGATCTGCCCTTCCTCCATTTTGGCTGGTGACAGCGGCTCACGGCGTGATCTAGCCACCACCAGCTGTGCTGCTCTGAGCTTCCACGCTCGCGTACGCTCCGGCAGCCTCTCGTAGCCGCCGTAACCCCAACACAGGTACCCCTCTCCATCGCTCTCCTTCACTCGAACCCACGCCATCTCCGCCGGCTTTGCACAAGCCGGAACCCGTTCCCCCTCGACGCACACCCCCCGCCCCCTTCCTTTTTGATCTCAGTTGCAGGTACTCGACCACCGCCTCCGCGGCACAGCGGGCGCTTCCACCTCCGCTCCTCCGCCATCGCGCCGTGTGTCGGCCGAGGGGCGGCGTCGCCACTTCCGCGTTGACTTTCTCCTCCGTAGGAGCGCGGCACCTTCGCCGACCGCCTCGCCTCCGCAGCAGCTCGGCCGTGTGTCGGTCGAGCTCCGCTCGCCTCCGACCTCGCCCCCCTCCGCCAAACAGTCGCCATCGCTTCGCTGAGCCTTCGCCGGCCGCCTTCACATCCGCCCAGCCGCGGCAGCACCCCACCTCCAGCCGCCGTTAGATCGGGCGGTAGCCCTTGATCCAACGGCTGTAGATCTGACACGTGGCCGCATCTCCCATATCACAGGCTTGGCGCCCAAGCCTCCGCCTCGGGGTCCCCAAGCCTCCACCTACCGCCACCTAGGCTCGGGACCCCCGAGCCTCAGCCCTGTCATCAAAGCCTCAGGTTCATCACCCGAGCCTCAGCTCCGGGACATCCGAACCGAAGGCTCGGTCACCCGAGCCTTAGCCTCCCACACGAAGCTCCTGGCGCACGTGCTACGCACGTGCGCTGTGGGTAAATTACATTGACCCCCTAGAACTTTCAGAAATTGCAAAAATACCCCTGCCAGGGGTAAATTGTAGAAGGGTCCCTCTAGTTTTTATTAATTACAGATAAGTCCTCCCGGGGACCTCTTTGCAAAGAAAACTTTATTTTATTTATATTTTAGTCCCTGAAACTTCATTTTATCATATCTTTGTCATACGAACTTCGATTTTAGCGTATAATATGTCATTTCGAAGCTCTTTTCATGCTCTACCATTTAGCATAGTTTGTGAATAGATCTGAGGTGGTTTGTTGTCAATTATTATTTGAGGATCATCACTGACTTTTGCAGGCTTATTTTGACATACTTGTGCTTGAGAATTGAGTGATAAATTTTTGCAGGAGGTCGGATAATGATTTTAAACTCTGGTGATCATTGATGGTTAATATCATATTTAAGATTTCACAGGGGATTAATTTAGATCCATTCCTCTGAGTTTATAGCCAACTATTCGAGGAATTGATTCAAAAATATTTGGAGGCCTGATCTCTCACTTCAAATTATTCTGAGCTTAAATTTATTAACCTGAAGCATTGACTCAATTACATGTTGATCTGTGATTAATTTTGATGAAATTATTGATCATATTATTAGAGAATTAGATATGTTTCAAATTACAGATCCTGAGCATAAATTCTGTTTATTTTCCTTGCATAGCATTTCCAATACTGCATTGTATATTTCATCAACACAAGAATTAATCGAGCATTAAGTTAGTTATTTAATTTGATTCGAAACCATGCAACTAAAAATCTCTGTTCCCTGTGTTCGACCTTGGTAAACTTACCAAGTAAAAATATTCCACAATATTCAAAGATTGTGGTTTTTGCTGAACCAAATTCGTCTCCTGTACTACGACATAATTTCACATTATTATAGAGGCGAATTTGACGTTCATCAAATGGCGTCGTTGCCGGAGAACAGCGAATTTTTAGGGTTTTAAATCAATTGTTGTAATTAATTTTTGTGAGATTAATTTTTGTGTGATTTTTTTTGCATTTTATTTTGCATTTCTCTCTTACTTCTGCTACTAACCGCAAATTCTCTCTTCGTAGACTTCTAGGAGCTGGATTTTGATATTAAATCAAGGATCTACGATGAAGAATGAATTTTAATTTTGTTAGAGAGAGCTTAGCATAGGTTTAATTTTTGTAATATTCTCAGGGTCCCTCTCTTTGAACCCTTGTAATAATTAAGACTGAACATTCTTGTGGTGTGTCGGGTCTGTTTCAACCCCTTCTGTGTGGTTGGGACCCGACTTGAGTAGCGTAGGACTTAGGCACATATATGCTTGCTTGTTTATCATTGATTGTGCTCGTAATCTTTAGGCCACACTTTTCACTAATTAAATGCGCTGTAGATCGTTCAACATTAGCCGAAGTTTCAATCAATTCTTCCCGCTAATAGAACTATCTGTTTAGGGCGTTTTCCATCTGTGCATACCATTTAGTGTAAATTTAAATTCCTTATCTTACATCCCGCATGAAGAACGCGAGGATTCACTGTAAGTCCTTCTCTTAAGCATGCATCATTGATTTACGCTTGCATTGGCTTTTTCGATTCTCCCTCCTTGAGTTTTACAACTTAGGAATTAACGGAATTGGGACTGCTCGTTAGGCGTGAATTTCTGTGCTCACATAAACTACAGTGATAACCTTAATCTAAAATTGGGACTGCTAATCAAGGTGACTGTAAATAAACTGACCTAAAATTAACTTTTGTTTGATGGAGAGAAACCCACTCATTGTTTGTGTAAGGACAAGATCGCACAGCTTAGGGTAGAGCCAAAAACCGAAATACTTCATTCAGACTACTGATTTTAAAAACAATTAGCTACTTTTCAGTGAGGGTCTCGGGTAGCCGTTTACGGGCTGACTTCCCTTAACAGAGTAGGTGGTTTAGAGGATACCGCGGAAGGCACCGTCCTCAAGTAACACGGGTAGCCGTTTAAATGGTTCGTACTTACACCTATACTGGCTGAAAATGGTGCAACTAGTTGTATGAACTCGGGACAGTCTTTATAAAATATTTCGGCACCTAACAGCTCCGCTTAATTTGCAAGATTGTCTTATCATTAAATTAAAATTGAAAAGATAAGCGGCCGAACCCTGACGTGCCTTCATCTGTGTTGAGTGGTGAACCTGAAAATTGGCTTGTGTTTGCTTTGTGTCTGCTTCCTCGTAAGGACTCTCTCTCCAACCTCCTTGTCTTAGTATCTTGTTCTTTTCACTCCTTCGCTAAGGAATCTCTTATCCTTAGCAAAAACCTCATTCAATTCCGGCACTTAACACTGAACTCTTCCTTTCTGAAGGTGAATCACAATGCCTCCAAAGAAGAACCCTGCTGACGATGAGAACGACAATGACCCCATTCGGGCACTCTTGGCTAGGATAACTGCTGCCGAACAACACAATGAACTGCTTAGGGCACAAATAGAAATAATGCAATAAGGGGAGGATGCTATGGAAGACACGTATCTCCCGGAATTAGATGAAGACTATAATTGGTTGAGACCTGCCCCCCTAAGGATGCGTTCGAACACAAACCGCATTTCCTTGCACTAGTGCCAAAACTCGGAGGAAATAATCATGAAGAACCATATATCTTCATCCGCGACTTCGAGTTAGTCTGTGCTAACCTCTGCCACCCTAGGGTTAGCCAGGACTACATAAGGTTGAGAGCTGTCCCCTTCACCTTGACTGATAAGGCGGCTTACTGGCTGAAAAATATAGGGGAAATAATCACTACATGGACCACATTCAAGACACTGTTCTTAAAGAAATTCTACCCAGTTAGTAGAATTAATCAAATGAGCATCAAGCTCACGAGTTTCACCCAACACCCGAATGAACCGTTTCATGAAACCTGGGAAAGATTCACAGACTTAGTACAGAAATGCCCGGGACACAGGATAAGTAAAATGATGCTGGTCCAAAGTCTTGTGAGCAGGCTGAACCCTGAGACTCAAGGGTTGGTTAGTGCATCCTGCGGAGGAAGCTACATGGGGCGCCACGAGGACACCGTCTACAAGGTGTTCGAAAGACTTGCTGAATCTAGCCGTGCACAAACCACTTGCCGAGCTTACATAGCCGGCTCCAAAAAGATGGTGAATAATCTGACAACCGACCACAATGCTGACATGGGAATAATAGCTGATAAGCTAACTATGGTTGAGCAGATTTATAATAAGTGGATGAGATCCATAAATCATCTGATGTGGAGAAATTGGCTAAATTGCCGAAACAAATGGAGGAATTGGCTGACAGGGTATCAAAGATTGCACCCCCCGCACCCATACACCAAATTCACTACATTCAAGATCAAGGGGTAGAGCAAAATAGCCATTGGGGTGGAGACCAAGTCTTGTCCTCTCAAACCGATGAAACCTCCGCTCAGACTGATTTTGAGGAACCTCCACAGGTCATGGAGATAAACGAAGTCTGGTATAATTTGGAACCGGTCAATCATTCAGGCCAAAACTCTACTCCAAACCCTCGTCCACCGCAAGCCCAGCCCACCTACCAGCCTCAACTGCAGCAGAGGCAGCAATATCGCACGGGTTATCAGAACCCGCAACCTCAGCCACAACAGAACCAACGCCAAAGCCAACAAGGCCAGTATCAGCGACCTCAGGCCAGGCAGGGCCAAGGGTCCTCCTCTTCTGCTATCTCTCCAGAGCTCCAACGAGTGCTGGATGAGCTTCATGATATGAGAGTCGACATAAATCGACTCTCTCGTTGGAGAGATGAGGTGACTGCACCCCAGACCGTGATTCCTGCCCAAGTCCAGGCTAACCCAAATAGCCTTGGACACAATCAGGTATTGATCTCTGACTATTCCGTACCTGAACTTGAGCCCTTCTCGAATAATAACTCTTATCATATCTCTCTTAGGAGCGGAAGGACCGTAACCATGCCTGATCGAGCGAAGGAACACGAAGACATAGCCCCAGTGTCCACCAATTCACACAACCCTAGGGGAATTGACAAAGGAAGACAGGAGGAGAAAGAACAAGTCCCACCCACACCACCCGGATATAATGGAGAGTTTGAGTCTGAGTCAGACAGAGAAATGCCACCAAGACACCATCCACATCTGCCCACAAATTTCCATATTTTTAATCCGAGTCCGAGTCCTGTAAAAAATTTCTCATTCAATAAAAGTGATGTTCTTGATCATACCAAGTCCATTCCTTTCCCTCGTGCTCTTACGATAGGAAAGAAGAAAAACATGAAAAATCAAAAAAATGATGACGAGATGGACCGCATCTGCAAAGAAAATATTAAGGTCACTCTATCCTTAAACGAGACGATAAAAAGAGACTCGGCTTTTCGAAAATACCTTAAGGTGAGATGCACACCAACTAGGGCCAGCAAACAAACTCCTAGCCGAACAAAGAAACACATACTCTCAGTAGCCGCATCTCGTCTTATAAAAAATGAGCTGCCAAGAAAGAAAAGAGACATGGGTGCTCACTTCGTCACTAGCTACATCAAGGAATCAAGTTTGCAAGAACATTGTTAGACAATGGATCATCCATCAATCTCATGCTCACAACCCTATATGAGCATCTAAATCTAGGTCCTCTTAAGCAATCTGCAGCCGTACTTCAATTCGCAGACACATCAACTAAGCGACCTAGGGGCGAGATTCGAAACGTTGTCATCAACATAAAGGGACAAAACTACCCAGTGGATTTTACAATTCTTGACATGGATGTCCCTAGAAATTGGAAAGATTCCTAGATGATACTAGGACGACCCTTCCTTAGAACCGCAAGAGCTATATTTGATTACACATCCGGGAGAATCCAGTTTGGAAAAGTTGAACTTAAAATGCAGCAAACTAGGTTCCAAAGACCTGACACTGAGTCAAGCACCGACTCTGAAAAAGCAGAAACTGAGACTAAAGTTACAGAAGCAACAGTTGGGCCCTAGAGACAAAACCCAACCGCTATGATAGAATCAACCTCATCTGGCGAGGAAATTGTTGATGATTTAGTCTGCCAGCTCATTCATGCATCTACCTATACTCTAGGAGACTCAGAGGCCCCTCTGGACCTGTCAGTCCATTCTCCTTATGGACAATCCTTGAGTAAGGTACACAGATCGGACGCGGCGATTGCCACACCACATTCCATCATTAGCGATCTGATCCCTGATGCAACCACGATGATGGCCAACATTGATACACTACAAGCGTCAACATCACAACAAGAAACATCACTGAGAGGACCAGATTCAAGAAACATCATCGACTTACCTGAACTCAAACCATTTCCCCCTACACTTAAGTATGCCTTCCTTGCAGGAGAAAAGGGACAATTTCCGGTCATTATCAGCTCACATCTGACCGAAGAGCAGGAGATCCGCCTGCTTAATGTTTTGGAGAAAAACCGCAAGGCTATAGGCTGGAGATTGTCTGATCTCCCAGGGATTAACCCATCCCTGTGCTCACACCATATTTACTTGGAAGATAATGCTAAACCCTCCCGTGAATGCCAACGTAGATTGAATCCAAACTTATGGGAAGTGGTTAAGACTGAGATCGAAAAATGGTGTAAAGCTGGGTTCATATATCCCATCTCCGACTCCAAATGGGTGTCACCTTTGCATGTAGTCCCGAAAAAGTAGGGACTTCAGATTATCACCAATAACGAGGGAGAAGCGATTACGACATGGGTACCTACGTCGTGGCGTGTCTGTGTGGATTACAGGCGCCTGAATGCTGCAAAAAAGAAGGATCACTTTCCGATGCCTTTTATTGATCAAATCCTGGAGAGATTGGCTGGGAGAGAATACTTCTGTTTCTTAGACGTGTACTCGGGCTACAATCAGGTAGCCATCGCCCCTGAGGACCAGGAAAAGACTAGTTTTACATGTCCCTTCGGTACATACGCATTCATGCGAATGCCTTTTGGGCTTTGCAATGCTCCCGGCACCTTTCAGCGATGCATGATTGCGATTTTTGCCGACATGGTGGGGGATTTCCTGGAGGTCTTCATGGATGACTTCTCGGTCCATGGTGATTCATTCGATGATTGTCTAGCGCACCTGGATCGAGTCCTCCAAAAGTATAGGGAAGTGAATCTGGTGCTCTCTTGGGAAAAAAACCATTTCATGGTGAAAGAGGGCATTGTATTGGGGCATGTCATCTCCAAGAAGGGAATGGAGGTTGACCCTACCAAAGTTGATGTGATCAAGAAACTAGAGCCACCCACAAATGTGAAACAAGTACGGTCTTTTCTAGGGCATGTTGGATTTTACAGGAGATTTATAAAAGACTTTTCAAAAATTACCCGACCGCTAACTGACCTTCTTGGGAAAGACACCGAATTCATGGTAGATCATAAGTGTCTAGAAGCCTTCCAATTACTCAAGAGAAGGATCATTGAGACTCCGGTCCTACAAGCTCCCGAATGGTCTCTTCCCTTCGAGATCATGACAGACGCATCCGATTTCGCTATAGGGGATGTATTAGGACAACGAAAAGATGGAATCCCGTATGCTATTCACTACGCAAGTAAAGTTTTAGACCCTGCTCAGAAAAATTATACTGTGACCGAAAAAGAAATGCTTGCTGTGGTTTTTGCCTTGGAAAAATTTCGATCAATACTTCTAGGATCTAAGGTGACAGTTCGCACATACCACTCTGCCATTCGCTATTTAATGGCCAAAAAGGACGCAAAAGCACGACTTCTGAGATGGATTCTACTGCTTCAAGAATTTGATTTGGAGATTAAGGACAAACCTGGTGTTAAGAATGTCGTGGCTGATCATTTATCACGGATTGAACATAACAAAATTTTGGAAACTAAATCCATCCGTGAAACCTTCCCAGATGAGTCAATTTCTGCTATTGACTCACTCCCGTGGTATGCAGACACGGTAAATTATCTCGTCACCAATGAAGTTCCTCAAGGTTGGCCCAGAAACAAAATCGATCGACTCATATCCGAAGCGAGACACTATCATTGGGAAGATCCATTCCTTTTCTTTGAAGGACCGGATTGCATATGGAGAAGATGTATTCCTCAAGAGGAATACCAAAGTATCCTCAATCTATGCGACACCTTGGAGGCGGGAGGACATCACTCTGGGAAGAGGACCGCTGAGAAGATATGCAATGTGGATTTTACTGGCCGACCTTGTTTAAGGATGCCTACAATTTTGTTAGGTCGTGCCCCTTCTGTCAGAGAATGGGAGGAACCATTGGTTCCAAAGATGCCATGCCCATGCAACCAGTGATCATCTATGATGTATTCGATGCATGGGGCATTGACTTTATGGGCCCATTCCCTAATAGTCAAGGATTTGAATATATTCTTCTCGCGGTAGATTATTTATCTAGATGGGTGGAGGCTATCCCTACTCGAGCTGCAGATAGCAAAACTGTTTGCAAGTTTTTGAAAGATCATATTATTTTGAGGTTTGGAATTTCAAAAGTTTTAATATCTGATGGGGGAAGCCACTTTGTCAACCGGGAGGTGAAGAAGTTGACTAAGGAATACGGCGTCGAGCACCGTGTCGCTACTCCTTACCATCCACAATCCAATGGCATGGCCGAGGTGTCAAACAGGGAGGTTAAAGGAATTTTACAGAAGCTCGTTCGCCCTGACAGGAAGAACTGGTCCCAACTCCTGGACCAAGTTCTATAGGCTTACCGGACGGCTTATAAGACCCCATTGGGCACCTCCTCGTTTTGAATGGTATATGGAAAGCCATGCCATTTGCCCGCAGAACTCGTGCATAAATCAGAATGGGCAATCAAAAAGATTAATTGGAACTGTCACCAAGGAAAGAAGAACCGAGAGATGAATTTGAATGAACTGTCTGAAATCCGAAATCTTGCTTACGAAAACAACACCATCTACAAGGACAAAGTAAAGAGATGGCATGACAAGAACATTCGAACAAAAATCTTTGTCACAGGGTAGAAAGTTTGGCTATTTAATGCAAAATTGAAAATTTTCCAAGGGAAATTGAAATCAAAATGGACGGGACCCTTCATTGTAAGAGAGGTACACAATAATGGGAGTGTTGAGATCTCAGAGACCGTAGATAGCGCGCAAACATCTATGGTCAACGGTCAGCTGCTTAAACATTTTGTCGAATCCAATGAGCAATTAGTACAAGTTGAACAGATCTCCTTCACTCAAGGCAAAGATTTTGATGAAAAATTTGATCTGCCCAGATAACACTCCTCTCTGGAACCTACACTCTTCTGTATATCCATCTACCCGCTCTTGATCCCCGTTACTTAGGGGACCGATTTCATTGTTTATACATTGCTTCTCTTCTCTTTTTTTGGCCCATCTATACTTCGTACGAGCTATGTCTACATTTCACTTTGTGCCATGAGGACATAGCACAAGCTAAGTATAGGGGGGTGTATTTGTATATATTGTAGATACTTTATCCATAGCTTGTACTTTAATCATTTTTATCTAACATCGGGGATGGGTACAAGTAGTGTGTGTAGTACATGTTTTTCAAAAAAAACAAAAAAAGCAAAAAAAAACCAAAAAAACAAAACAAAAAAAACTTTTGCATTAAAAAAAAATTCATCACTCATGGTCTTGCATTTCATGCATTCCTTGGTCGATATATTCTTGACACATTCACCATCACTCAAGGCTTGAGGATTTTTGAGGACACTTGATTTCTGAGATCTTGAGATTCTGAGTTAGCCTGCCTTAGTCGTTAGGGTTTTGAACTTAATAATCCACACTTCCCTAGTTTGAAAGATTTGAGCGCTATATTGCACTCTTCATCTCTACCTTCAAAAAGAAATTGATCAGCACATCACTTTCACAACTGCATGATTGATGAGATGAGTTGAGATATCACTTGAGGAACTAGGACTAGAGATTTGAGTTTAGACCCGATCTAATGATATTCGAGGATGGGATAAAGTTAATGAAGGCTTCAGAAAACCTGAGTGTCAGCAAAAACCTAGCCAGTATGTGAACAAGTTCGTATGCTATTTTTTTTATATTGACCTAAGTGCCAGGGTGTGTTGAAACTTAATGAAAATTGTTGATCAGTGTGCGCCAACTTTTGGTAAAAGTAGGGGAGCTAGCCAACAAAAAAAAAGAAGAAGAAATAGAAATGTCAAGAAAAGCTCTATCATCCAAAGTCAAATTCCAAATGAGCTTCCACCAATGGCGAGCGCTCCCAAACATTTTTAAAGTGTCCATTTGGACCAAGCGCTAATTAGGACCAAGGAGTCGGGCTGACACCATAAAAGGACCCTGCATCGTAAGCTATACAAGTCTGGGTGTCGAAGGTATCTTAGATACTCAAAAGAGACAGACCCGGTGTACTCCCAGAAAAACAAGTGCAGACGACTCCAAATTCTCTTGACGGACACATTGATCAACAAAATAAAAATATACTTGTGTTGAGTAATAAGGCACTCGAGAGGCACCTTGTTCCAATGTAAGGGAGAGAAAATCAGACACAATCCTATGCCCTCCATCATCTGGCCGTCCATCTACACTTTCAAAGTCTGACAAACTAATGAGACGGTTGACTGAAGCAAGAATAGACTTATTCCCTAGTGTTGAGGATTAGGTCTAGAGGAGGATCTTTGGGACTGGAACTTTGAGTGATGCCCCGACTCGACTCTCATGAAATGCAATACACTTAAGTTCATATCTTTATATTATATGTACAAAAAAGAGAGTCTGATAATTAGAGAGGTTGTACTCTTTTGATTAAAGCGTGGTTGAGCCCAGAATTTTAGGGTTGCTCAAATTAAGGGTGTTCTTTGAATTGAGCCTTGAAAATTCACATGCACAGTCAGGGATGTATTCAACTAAGTCATTCATTCATGCTCGGGGACGAGCATGGTCTAAGTATAGTGGTATGATGAATCTCGTATTCATCATGCTAAAATTGGTCATTTACGCTCTGTCCCCCATCATTCACTTGTAATTAATCATTAATAGAGCATTATTAGCCATCACGCATGTATAAATAATATCTGCATTTCATCATGCATAAATTGCATTAAAAATCCCAAGTGTAAATTAGCCCAAAAAGCAACTAACTTCTCATATTTTTAATTAATTCATCCTAACTCCGATTTTCCCCAAACCACCTCAATTGTGTAGATATTACTAACCTTATTAAATAAAAAATACAAAAAATACTAACATCAATAAATGTCAAATAATCCTAAAGTCTAAATTCACATCTGACAGACTAAAACGAGCATATCTCCCTCATACAGTGTCCGATTTTGGTCTACTCACCTTTAAAGTACTCCATTTTCAAATA
This sequence comes from Ottelia alismoides, assembly GCA_037367405.1. NCBI lineage: Eukaryota > Viridiplantae > Streptophyta > Magnoliopsida > Alismatales > Hydrocharitaceae > Ottelia > Ottelia alismoides. The sequence continues at coordinate 213,495 of JAZKJV010011639.1, forward strand.
CCTTCAAAACAAGACCAATTTCGTAAATTTCGGAGCTCATATGTGAAAGTTGGGGTTTGGGCCTCTTTTGCGCATTTTAACTTTTTGCTATTTTTGACCTGAGTTTTTATGTGCATAATTAATCCTTTTAATTTTATTTCTTCTTCATTTGTGTTCTTTGATGAAAGTTTTATTAAACGACCTAAAAATCCAAATCCAGATCAAAACTGAAATCAAAGAAACTGACCAAGTCCAAGTGTCCGTTGTCGGTCTGTACAAAAGTTTTGTGATTTTAACTTCTATTTTATTTTCCTATTTTCTTATTTACTAAAAATCCAAAAAAATTATATTAATGTGTAAATATTTTTCTTGTATTTTATCGTATTTTTTCTTTAATTTTTATCCCTTCTAAAATCACCAAAAAAATACAAAATCCCAAAAAGTTGGTTTTCTATACACATGGAGAGCCACCAAAAATACCACTTCGCACAAGTGACCTTTTTTTTGCTCCTGAGCCCTTCATGAAAGTTGTAGATCTCGACGAGACGAACAACTTTCGTGAAGAAATTTTTTGATCCGAGGTCTCCTGCTATTTCTTTTCTAATTTATTCATCTTTAATTTTGAAATTTTTTTGGGCGCTGATGAATCCACATTTCATCATCTTTATTCTATCATTTTGGCATCAAAAACCCTAGCAAATGCCTGTAAATAGCCTTAAATGGAGCATCTTAGCATTCATACATGTGCTTCTCAATAGTGTATAAAATACTGTAATTAAAGCCAAAATTATAGAATAAATAAAAGAAACGAAAAAGAATAAAATATTGTAAATATTTTATGGCCCAAATCCCCCGAGACCTAGGCATCTTGATGAATAGGTCGACCGGGAATAAAGTAGGGGGAGATAAGGGCCAAAATACAGATAAAACACCTGTATTTTCTATTCATTCTTTATTCATTTTGGGACCTATTTTTGGTTCCATTTTTTACACATCAAATAAAGAAACTTTGTACATGAAAGTTGTAGATAATTTAATAAGAAAGATACAAAATTGATTTCACAGAAAAAGAATGTACAGATAAAAAGTTATGGTCTGAATAAAAATCCAGAATTCCAACTTCCCAGACCCGTATCTCACAACTGACAACTCCAAATGCATCAAACTCACCTTTAATTGTATATAGAATAAAATAATCTATCCAATGGTGGTGGTTTCGCATTTGGTGGAGCTACGGTTTGAAAGTTGAGTTTTGGACCCACATTGTACATTGTACAGATTAAAATATTCAACTTATTATTTATTTATTATTTTTGTATTTTTATATTTTTATAATTATGTAAATATTACTTATAATATATATATATATATGCATTAAAATCAGAATAAAAATGCAAAGAAAAATAAAAATAAAAATAAAAATAAACTTATATAGATTATACAGGTATTATACCTATATGTATACCTATTCAAAACACTTTTATATTTTATTAAATATACCAAACAATTCAGAAAAATAAATTAAAAAAATATATTTGTGTACATAAAAATATCTTATGATTTTAGAAAATACTAAATAAAAATAATAAAAATAAAAATACAAAATAAAAATAAGAGAATACAATATATAGAATAATATACCTATATAGGGGTATAAAAGCAACTTGTAAAAATTTAACTCATAAAAATAATTAAAAATCGGAATAAAATACTATATAAAATAATAAACATTTTTCATTAAATAATCTAAAATTAATTAAATCATTTATTATTTTTAATTTAATTTACAAAAGTTTTATTTAAACTTTGTCTTTTTGCGGATGACGTGGCCCAATCAGGCCACGCCATCCGTTGACTGGGGGTCAACTCCCTGACCCCAGGTCTTAGCCTCCTGGACCGTCGCAAGTGCCCACCTTCTCGGGTTTTTCGAGGGCTTGTCTTTCACCCTTTGAGGACGACGCCTTCTGTAAAGTTGTCCACCTACAATCCCTCTAGCTCGCCCAGTAATTATCTCAGGTAGAGGATCGTTGACTCGCCCGTTACACCTCGATGAAGGAGCCCACATCGCCATTCATCAAAAACCCCCCAGTCGCCCCTTTTTCTCTTTTGAACCGGCTTTGGACGCCTAAATCCTCCAGGAGAGGGGTTGAGTTGCACTCCAGTGACAGGGGAGTCTCCCCCCATCCTCGTCGAGGTGCGGCGAGCACTTAAGGCCGCGTATCCACCATCTCCGGCGGCTGCGCCGCCGTGAGGTTCCAATCTCGTGGTCTACCACCACTCGAGGTCGTTTCCCCCTGTTTTTACTTGCTTAATACGTAGCTGTAGCCCTTAGCTTTGTTTTCACGTGATTAGCTTCGCATTAAATCAACTAGTTAGCTTCGATCTCACCATCAAACACCTCGCCGGAGCTCTTGAGCTCCGGCCACCATTTTCGCCACTCCACGCCACCATCTCCCCTTTTTGCTGGCCCTGGAACCTTTTACTGCTGCTTGTGCTTTGATTGCAGGTCCAGGTGCGAGGAGACCCCCTCCTGGGGTCGAGTTTTGTAGCATTCGAGCTACCTGGGGGACCTCCGCTCCTCCTCCCTCTCCGGTGAACACCGGAGCTCCTCCGGTCTTTTTGAGGCCCCCAATTGAAGCAGGGATCTTCCAGGAAGCCTCCGAGGCATTTTGGAGCGTCAACTCCCGGCGGAGGCGGAAGATCGAGGCCTGGGAAACTCGCCTAGCGGCGAGTTCATCCCGGTTCTTCGTCGATCCCTCCAGGCCGTTCGATCAGCCTCGTTCTTCCAGGCGCACAGCTGCCCTTGGATCGAGCATTCCCCCAGCCATTGGATCATCACGCCAGATCTAATCGCGGCCGTGGGCGCAAACCGGTATCGGGCTCTGCTGAGGCGACACATGACTTAAGTGGATCATCCGCCACCGTCGGATCGAGCCAAGTCGTGGGTATTTTGCACTCCTAGCCCATGACATTTTGTATTTTAATATTAGACATTAAAGTCTTTATTTTGCCTTCAAGAACTTTTGTTAAATTTACTCTTAGCCCCCAGAACGTTGACATATTGCCAAGGGGTCCCCTCCAGGTCACGTGCACAGCGCGCGTGACCTTGGCGTTTTTGCAAGCGACCCCCTCGGGGATTTTGCATATTAAAGTTTAATCCAAAACATTCATTTGCAGTTCTAAACTTTTGGGACATTTTGCGATTCAACCATCAGACTTTTTAATATTTGCGATTGTACCCCCTCCCAGGCGTGCGTGCGACGCACGTGAGCCTGGGGGTTTTACAACCAAGCCCTTGCGGCTTTTGGTTTTGTGGTTTGGCCCAGATAATTTTTGTTCAGTATAAATTTTGTTGGGTAAATTTCATTTCAGCCCCTGGATTTCTGTCTATCTGCATAATAGTCCCTGCCAGGTCTTTAATGTTCTTGCTTGCTCCATTTAATTAAGGCCTCATTTCAATTCCAAAAACTCTCAACTTTTGAAATTAAGCTCCTGTGTACTTATACTTTGACGCTACAATTTTAGTTTTTGATTTTATTTTATTTTTATATTTATTAAAAATCAAAAACATGCTTTTTATTTACTGTCTAGCTTAGAAAATACCAAAAAAATAGTAAAATACCTCTAAAAATTCCAAAAACATTCCCTAGTGTCTATTTTACCATATTTTAGTGTCAGTCCAAAAATCACTAAAAACTCAAAAGAAGAACACTAAAAATTCGAAAACACATAAAAACTTAAAACTCAAAAAATTACAAACTTAGTTCCTGTTTGTTCTTCATTTCATTCTCTTTATTTGAAAATTAGTGTGAAAAATTTTGGTTGCTGTTTGCTAATTTTAATTCCCATTTTACTCATAGCCAGCACATATTTCACTGCTTTGACTTGTTTTGCTATTTAAAAATACCAAAAACACCTTGAAAAATACCCAAAAATCACAAAAACAGTAAAAAATCCTAAAAATATCAGAAACATTTTATTTCTGAATTTTTGGTTATTTTTGCACATTTTATTAAATACTTTATCTTGTCTTTCATTACATTGTTTTTAAATTCCAATATTGAAAAAAATATAAAATATAAGATTATAAAAATCAGAAAATTAAAAATCAAAATACAAAATTAAAAATTAAAAATTAAATAAAGAAAAAAAATAATTTTTTTAAAACCCACAAAAATTTCCTTGCTTGCTTGCTTAGTGTAGACACTTGACACATACACATTCACTTGTGCACACTTGTTTGAATTACCATGTTTGCTCCCTGTGTTCGAACTCTCTGCATACTTGCCCTTTACATCATTTGTGCAGAGTTAAAAATAAATTTTAACTCCACATTTATTTCTATTTCCGTGATCTGTAGTGTGGGTTAATTGTTGATTTTAGTCCAGAATTTCATTGTGAGTCGTCACAACGACGGTTGTCTCCGCCTTGTGTGAGACACCACTTTAGACTCCGTGATGTTCGGCTAAATCACGCCACGTGGCAGCTCCTGGGCGTGCCACGCGGCACCCCACTCTCTCTCCACCGCCCCCCCAGGTCACGTGCCCAACACGTGACCCACCTACTTCCTCCTCCAATAACGGCTTCGCACCCCGCCGCCGTTACCCCCTCCCCTTCCCGCGGCCGTTTCCCTCTCCCTTCATTAACGTTGCCGCCATGCGCGACCATAACCACCACCTGCATAACGCCTCGCTCCGCCAGCCCCTATAAAGCAGCATGCCCTCCACCTTCGCCAACCATCCGCCCTTCCTCCATTTTGCCTGGTGACAGCGGCTCACGACGTGATCCAGCCACCACCTGGTGTGCTGCTTCGAGCTTCCACGCTCGCGTACGCTCCGGCAGCCTCTCGTAGCCGCCGTGACCCCAGCACAGGTACCCCTCTCCATCGCTCTCCTTCACCCGAACCCACTCCATCTCCACCGGCTTTGCACAAGCCGGAACCCGTTCCCCCTCGACGCACACCCCCTGCCCCCTTCGTTTTTGATCTCTGTTGCAGGTACTCGGCCACCGCCTCCGCGGCGCATCGGGCGCTTCCACCTCTGCGCCTCTGCCCTCGCGCCGTGTGTCGGCCGAGGGGCGGCGTCGCCACTTCCGCGTCGACTTCCTCCTCTGTAGGAGCACGGCACCTTCGGCGACCGCCTCGCCTCTGCAGCAGCTCGGCCGTGTGTCGGACGAGCTCCGCTCGCCTCCAAGACACCATCCACATCTGCCCACAAATTTCCCTATTTTTAGTCCGAGTCCGAGTCCTGTAAAAAATTTCTCATTCAATAAAAGTGATGTTCTTGATCATACCAAGTCCATTCCTTTCCCCCGTGCTCTTACGGCAGGAAAGAAGAAAAACATGAAAACCCAAAAAAAATGATGACGAGATGGCCCGCATCTGCAAAGAAAATATTAAGGTCACTCTGTCCTTAGACGAGATGATAGAAAGAGACTCGGCTTTTCGAAAACACCTTAAGGTGAGATGCACACCAACAAGGGCTAGCAAAAAAACTCATAGCCGAACAAAGAAACACATACTCTCAGTAGCCACATCTCGTCTTATAAAAAATGAGCTGTCAAGAAAGAAAAGAGACATGGGAGCTCACTTCGTCACTAGCTAAATCAAGGAAATCAAGTTTGCAAGAACATTGTTAGAGAATGGATCATCCATCAATCTCATGCCCACAACCCTATATGAGCATCTAAATCTAGGTCCTCTTAAGCAATCTGCAGCCGTACTTCAATTCGCAGACACATCAACTAAGTGACCTAGGGGCGAGATTCGAAATGTTGTCATCAACATAGAGGGACAAAACTACCCAGTGGATTTTACAATTCTTGACATGGATGTCCCGAGAAATTGGAAAGATTCCTAGATGATACTAGGGCGACCCTTCCTTAGAACCGCAGGAGCTATATTTGATTACACTTCCGGGAGAATCCAGTTTGGAAAAGTTGAGCTTAAAATGCAGCAAACTAGGTTCCAATGACCTGACACTGAGTCAAGCACCGACTCTGAAAAATCAGAAACTGAGACTGAAATTACAGAAGCAACAGAACCCAACCGCTATGATAGAATCAACCTCATCTGGCGAGGAAATTGTTGATGATTTAGTCTGCCAACTCATTCATGCATCTACCTATACTCTAGGAGACTCAGAGGCCCCTCTGGACCTGTCAGTCCATTCTCCTTATGGACAATCCTTGAGTAAGGTACACAGATCGGACGCGGCAATTGCCACACCACATTCCATCATTAGCGATCCGATCCCTGATACAACCACGATGGTGGCCAACATTGATACACTACAAGCGTCAACATCACAACAAGAAACATCACTGAGAGGACCAGATTCAAGAAACATCATCGACTTACCTGAACTCAAACCATTGCCCCCTACACTTAAGTATGCCATCCTTGCAGGAGAAAAGGGACAATTTCTGGTCATTATCAGCTCACATCTGACCGAAGAGCAGGAGATCTGCCTGCTTAATGTTTTGGAGAAAAACCGCAAGGCTATAGGCTGGAGATTGTCTGATCTCCCAAGGATTAACCCGGCCCTGTGCTCACACCATATTTACTTGGAAGATAATGCTAAACCCTCCCGTGAATGCCAACGTAGATTGGATCCAAACTTACGGGAAGTGGTTAAGACTGAGATCGAAAAATTGTGTAAAGCTGGGTTCATATATCCCATCTCCGACTCCAAATGGGTGTCACCTTTGCATGTAGTCCCGAAAAAGTCGGGACTTCAGATTATCACCAATGACGAGGGAGAAGAGATTACGACACGGGTACCTACGTCGTGGCGTGTCTGTGTGGATTACATGCGCCTGAATGCCGCAATGAAGAAGGATCACTTTCCGCTGCCTTTTATTGATCAAATCCTGGAGAGATTGGCAGGGAGAGAATACTTCTGTTTCTTAGACGGGTACTCGGGCTACAATCAGGTAGCCATTGCCCCCAAGGACCAGGAAAAGACTACTTTTACATGTCCCTTCGGTACATACGCATTCAAGCGAATGCATTTTGGGCTTCGCAAAGCCCCCGGCACCTTTCAGCGATGCATGATTGTGATTTTTGCCGACATGGTTGGGGATTTCCTGGAGGTCTTCATGGATGACTTCTCGGTCCATGGTGATTCATTCGATGATTGTCTAGCGCACCTGGATCGAGTCCTCCAAAAGTGCAGGGAAGTGAATATGGTGCTCTCTTGGGAAAAAAGCCATTTCATGGTGAAAGAGGGCATTTATTGGGGCATGCCATCTCCAAGAAGGGAATGGAGGCTGACCCTGCCAAAGTTGATGTGATCAAGAAACTAGAGCCACCCACAAATGTGAAACAAGTACGGTCTTTTCTAGGGCATGTCGGATTTTACAGGAGATTTATCAAAGTCTTTTCAAAAATTGCCCGACCGCTAACTGACCTTCTTAGGAAAGACACCGAATTCGTGGTAGATCATAAGTGTCTAGAAGCCTTCCAATTACTCAAGAGAAGGATCATTGAGACTCCCGTCCTACATGCTCCCGACTGGTCTCTTCCCTTCGAGATCATGACAGACGCATCCGATTTGACTGTAGGGGTTGTATTAGGACAACGAAAAGATGGAATCCAGTATGTTATTCACTACGCAAGCAAAGTTTTAGACCTTGCTCAGAAAAATTATACTGTGACCGAAAAAGAAATGCTTGCTGTGGTTTTTGCCTTGGAAAAATTTCGATCAATACTTCTAGGATCTAAGGTGACAGTTTACACAGACCACTCTGCCATTCACTATTTAATGGCCAAAAAGGACGCAAAAGCATAACTTCTGAGATGTATTCTACTGCTTCAAGAATTTGATTTGGAGATTAAGGACAAACCTGGCGTTAAGAATGTCGTGGCTGATCATTTATCACGGATTGAACATAACAAAATTTCGGAATCTGAATCCATCCGTGAAACCTTCCCAGACGAGTCAATTTCTGCTATTGACTCACTCCCTTGGTATGCAGACACGGTAAATTATCTCGTCACCAATGAAGTTCCTCAAGGTTGGCCCAGAAACAAAATCGATCGACTCATATCCGAAGCGAGACACTATCATTGGGAAGATCCATTCCTTTTCTTTGAAGGACCGGATTGCATATGGAGAAGATGTATTCCTCAAGAGGAATACCAAAGTATCCTCAATATATGCCACACCTTGGAGGCGGGAGGACATCACTCTGGGAAAATGACCGCTGAGAAGATATTGCAATGTGGATTTTAGTGGCCGACCTTGTTTAATGATGCTTACAATTTTGTTAGGTCGTGCCCCATCTGTCAGAGAATGGGAGGAACCATTGGTTCCAAAGATGCCATGCCCATGCAACCAGTGATCATCTATGATGTATTCGATGCATGGGGCATTGACTTTATGGGCCCATTCCTAATACTCAAGGATTTGAATATATTCTTCTCACGGTAGATTATTTATCTAGATGGGTGGAGGATATCCCTACTCGAGCTGCAGATAGCAAAACTGTTTGCAAGTTTTTGAAAGATCATATTATTTCGAGGTTTGGAATTCCAAAAGTTTTAATATCTAATGGGGGAAGCCACTTTGTCAACCGAGAGGTGAAGAAGTTGACTAAGGAATACGGCGTCGAGCACCGTGTCGCTACTCCTTACCATCCACAATCCAATGGCATGGCCGAGGTGTCAAACAGGGAGGTTAAAGGAATTTTACAGAAGCTCGTTCGTCCTGACAGGAAGAACTGGTCCCAACTCCTAGACCAAGTTCTATGGGCTTACCGGACGACTTATAAGACCCCATTGGGCACCTCCCCGTTTCGAATGGCATATGGAAAGCCATGCCATTTGCCTGCAGAACTCGTGCATAAATCAGAATGGACAATCAAAAAGATTAATTGGAACTGTCACCAAGGAAAGAAGAACCGAGAGATGAATTTGAATGAACTGTCTGAAATCCGAAATCATGCTTATGAAAACAGCACCATCTACAAGGACAAAGTAAAGAGATGGCATGACAAGAACATTCGAACAAAGATCTTTGTCCCAGGGCAGAAAGTTTGTCTATTTAATGCAAAATTGAAAATTTTCCAAGGGAAATTGAAATCAAAATGGACGGGACCCTTCATTGTAAGAGAGGTACACAATATTGGGAGTGTTGAGATCTCAGAGACCGCAGATAGCGCGCAAACATCTATGGTCAACGGTCAGCTGCTTAAATACTTTTTCGAATCCAGTGAGCAATTAGTACAAGCTGAACAGATCTCCTTCACTCAGGGCATAGATTTTGACGAAAAATTTGATCTGCCCAGATAGCACTCCTCTCTGGAACCTACACTCTTCTGTATATCCATCTACCCGCTCTCGATCCCCGATACTTAGGGGACCGATTTCATTGTTTATACATCGCTTCTCTTCTCTTTTTTTTGGCCCATCTATACTTCGTACGAGCTATGTCTACATTTCACTTTGTGCCATGAGGACATAGCACAAGCTAAGTATAGGGGGGTGTATTTGTATATATTGTAGATACTTTATCCATAGCTCGCACTTTAATCATTTTTATCTAACATCGGGGATGGGTACAAGTAGTGTGTGTAGTACCTGTTTTTAAAAAAAACAAAAAAAAAAACAAAAAACAAAACAAAAAACTTTTGTATTAAAAAAAAATTCATCACTCATGGTCTTACATTTCATGCATTCCTTGGTCGATATATTCTTGACACATTCACCATCACTCAAGGCTTGAGGATTTTTGAGGACACTTGATTTCTGAGATCTTGAGATTCTGAGTTAGCCTGCCTTAGTCATTAGGGTCTTGAACTTAATAATCCACATTTCCCTAGTTTGAAAGATTTGAGCGCTATATTGCACTCTTCATCTCTACCTTCAAAAAGAAATTGATCAGCACACCCACTTTCACGACTGCATGATTGATGAGATGAGTTGAGATATCACTTGAGGAACTAGGACTAGAGATTTGAGTTTAGACCCGATCTAATGATATTCGAGGATAGGATAAAGTTAATGAAGGCTCAGAAAACCTGAGTGTCAGCAAAAACCTAGCCAGTATGTGAACAAGTTTGTATGCTATTTTTTTATATTGACCTAAGTGCCAGGGTGTGTTGAAACTTAATGAAAATTGTTGATCAGTGTGCGCTAACTTTTGGTAAAAGTAGGGGAGCTAGCCAACAAAAAAAAAAGAAGAAGAAATAGAAATGTCAAGAAAAGCTCTATCATCCAAAGTCAAATTCCAAATGAGCTTCCACCAATGGCGAGCGCTCCCAAACATTTTTAAAGTGTCCATTTGGACCAAGCGCTAATTAGGACCAAGGAGTCGGGCTGACACCATAAAAGGGCCCTGCATCGTAAGCGATACAAGTCTGGGTGTCAAAGGTATCTTAGATACTCAAAAGAGACAGACCCCGGTGTACTCCCAGAAAAACAAGTGCAGACGACTCCAAATTCTCTTGACGGACACATTGATCAACAAAATAAAAATATACTTGTGTTGAGTAATAAGGCACTCGAGAGGCACCTTGTTCCAATGTAAGGGAGAGAAAATCAGACACAATCCTATGCCCTCCATCATCTGGCCGTCCATCTACACTTTCAAATTCTGACAAACGAATGAGACGGTTGACTGAAGCAAGAATAGACTTATTCCCTAGTGTTGAGGATTAGGTCTAGAGGAGGATCTTTGGGACTGGAACTTTGAGTGATGCCCCGACTCGACTCTCATGAAATGCAGTACACTTAAGTTCATATCTTTATATTATATGTACAAAAAAGAGAGTATGATAATTAGAGAGGTTGGATTCCTTTTGATTAAAGCGTGGTTGAGCCCAGAATTTTAGGGTCGCTCAAATTAAGGGTCTTCTATGAATTGAGCCTTGAAAATTCACATGCACAGTCAGGGATGTATTCAACTAAGTCATTCATTCATGCTCGGGGACGAGCATGGTCTAAGTATAGGGGTATGATGAATCTCGTATTCATCATGCTAAAATTGGTCATTTAGGCTCTGTCCCCCATCATTCACTTGAAATTAATCATTAATAGAGCATTATTAGCCATCATGCATGTGTAAATAATATCTGCATTTCATCATGCATAAATTGCATTAAAAATCCCAAGTGTAAATTAGCCCAAAAAGCCACTAACTTCTCATATTTTTAATTAATTCATCCTAACTCCGATTGACCCCAAACTACCTCCATTGTGTAGATATTACTAACCTTATTAAATAAAAAATACAAAAAAAAATACTAACCTCAATAAGTGTCAAATAATCCCAAAGTCTAAATTCACATCTGACAGACTAGAACGAGCATATCTCCCTCATACAGTGTCCGATTTTGGTCTACTCACTTTTAAAGTACTCCATTTTCAAATACCTTCAAAACAAGACCAATTTCATAAATTTCGGAGCTCATATGTGAAAGTTGGGTTTTGGGCCTCTTTTGCACATTTTAACTTTTTGCTATTTTTGACTTGAGTTTTTATGTGCATAATTAATCCTTTTAATTTTATTTCTTCTTCATTTGTGTTTTTTGATGAAAGTTTTATTAAACGACACAAAAATCCAAATCCAGATCAAAACTGAAATCAAAGAAACTGACCAAGTCCAAGTGTCCGTTGTCGGTCTGTACAAAAGTTTTGTGATTCTAACTTCTATTTTATTTTCCTATTTTCTTATTTATTAAAAATCCAAAAAAAATATATTAGTGTGTAAATATTTTTCTTGTATTTTATCGTATTTTTTCTTTAATTTTTATCCCCTCTAAAACCACCAAAAAAATACAAAATCCCAAAAAGTCGGTTTTCAATACACATGGAGAGCCACCAAAAATACCACTTCACACTGGTGATCTTTTTTGCTCCTGAGCCCTTCATGAAAGTTGTAGATCTCGATCAGACAAACAACTTTTGTGAAGAAATTTTTTTGATCCAAGGTCTCCTGCTATTCCTTTTCTAATTTTAATCATCTTTAATTTTAAAATTTTTTTGGGCGCCACGTGGTAGCTCCTGGGCTTGCCATGTGGCACCCCACTCTCTCTCCACCGCCCCCCAGGTCACGTGCCCAGCACGTGACCCACCTTCTTCCTCCTCCAACAACGGCTCCACACCCCGCCGCCGTTACCCCCTCCCCTTCCCGCGGTCGTTTCCCTCTCCCACCATTAACGCCGCCGCCATGCGCTGCCATAACCACCACCTACGTAACGCCTTGCTCCGCCAGCCCCTATAAAGCATCATGCCCTCCACCTTCGCCAACCATCCGCCCTTCCTCCATTTTGGCCGGTGACAGCGGCTCACAGCATGATCCAGCCACCACCTGGTGTGCTGCTCCAAGCTTCCACGCTCGCGTACGCTCCGGCAACCTCTCATAGCCGCTGTGACCCCAGCACAGGTACCCCTCTCCATCGCTCTCCTTCACCCGAACCCACGCCATCTCCGCCGGCTTTGCACAAGACGGAAATCATTCCCCCTCGACGCACACCCCCGCCCCCTTCCTTTTTGATCTCAGTTGCAGGTACTCGGCCACCGCCTCCGCGGCGCATCGGGCGCTTCCACCTCCGCACCTCCGCCCTCGCGCCATGTGTCGGCTGAGGGGCGGTGTCGCCACTTCCGCGTTGACTTCCTCCTCCGTAGGAGCGCGACACCTTCACTGATCGCCTCGCCTCCGCAGCAGCTCGGCCGTGTGTCGGCCGAGCTCCGCTCGCCTCCGACCTCGCCCTCCTCCACCGAACAGTCGCTATCGCTTCGCTGAGCCTTCGCCGGCCGCCTTCACGTCTGCCTCCTTCCGCCGCAGTAGCACCCCACCTCTAGCCGTCGTTGGATCGGGCGGTAGCCCTTGATCCAACGGCTGTAGATCTGACACGTGGCCGCATCTCCCATACCACAGGCTCGGCGCCCAAGCCTCCATCTCGGGGTCCCCAAGCCTCCACCTACCGCCACCTAGGCTCGGGACCCCCGAGCCTCAGCCCTGTCATCCAAGCCTCAGGTTCATCACCCGAGCCTCAGCTCCGGGACATCCGAACCGTAGGCTCGGTCTCCCGAGCCTTAGCTTCCCACCCGAAAGCTCCTGGCGCACGTGCTACGCACGTGCGCTGTGGGTAAATTACATTGACCCTCCTAGAACTTTCAGAAATTGGAAAAATACCCCTGCTAGGGGTAAATTGCAGAAGGGCCCCTCAAGTTTTTATTAATTACATATAAGTCCTCCTGGGGACCTCTTTGTAAAGAAAACTTTATTTTATTTACATTTTAGTCCCCAAAACTTCATTTTAGCATATCTTTGCCATACGGACTCCGATTTTAGCGTATAATATGTCAGTTCGAAGCTCTTTTCATGCTCTACCATTTAACATAGTTTGTGAACAGATTTAAGGTGGTTTATTGTCAATTATTATTTGATGATCATCACTGACTTTTGCAGGCTTATTTTGACATACTTGTGCTTGAGAATTGAGTGATAATTTTTTGCAGGAGGTCGGATAATGATTTTAAATTCTGGTGATCATTGATGGTTAATCTCATATTTAAGATTTCACAGGGGATTAATTTAGATCCATTCCTCTGAGTTTATAGCCAACTATTCGAGGAATTGATTCAAAAATATTTGGAGGCCTGATCTCTCGCTTCAAATTATTCTGAGCTTAAATTTATTAACCTGAAGCATTGACTCAATGACATGTTGATATGTGATTAATTTTGATGAAATTATTGATCATATTATTGGAGAATTAGATACGTTTCAAATCACAGATCCTGAGCATAAATTCTGTTTATTTTCCTTGCATAGCATTTCCATTACTGCATTGTATATTTCATCAACACAAGAATTAATCGAGCATTAAGTTAGTTATTTAATTTGATTCGAAACCATGCAACTAAAAATCTCCATTCCCTGTGTTCAACCTTGGTAAACTTACCAAGTAAAAATATTCCACAACATTCAAAGATTGTGGTTTTTGTTGAACCAAATTCGTCTCCTGTACTACGACATAATTTCACATTATTATAGAGGTGAATTTGACGTTCATCATAGGCGCGCGCAGGGGCTCTAATGGTTCTGATGGTCTTCTGTAAAGTTGATCTGACGGTTCAGAGATGGTCGGGGGCGTGCGGACAGATCTGCTGCGTCAGACCTGATCTAACGGTCTGCAAGGCTGCTTGTCGGTCGGCTCAGATGAGGGGTCCCGAGACAATCCGAGCTTCAGGGTAAGACGCTAGCAAAAGTCTCGGATTGAATCGGGGATGAGACTCCAGATCGAACGACGGAAAAGATGGCTGGACGAACATGCGTCTGGCGAACTTCGCCTGAACGTGGAAGAGGATCCACTACTTCGATGAAGCTGCTGAGGAGTCCAGCACTGTCGTGGGAGCTCTCCGCGTCGAGTGGGCAGCTTAGACGGGAAGATGACTGGTTGGATGGACGAGACAGTGGTCCTCCGCCTGTAGCTGCTCCGCCTAAGCAGTTGGGGTCTCTAAATGGTCCTCCCAGTGCGTCTCGATCCTGCAAGGGGTAGAGGGACTCAGAGGGTCTCTCCGATAGTGTTATTGCATATCAAAGTGAAGAGAAGCAGGAGTTTGGTTTCCGGCAAAGGCAGGGGAAGGAAACCTGACCTAATCCTACTTCGGTGAGCATGATCCATGGGGATAGTCTATGTTTGAAGATGAAGGGGGGATAGGAGGATCATTCTATGCGGGTAGATGGTTGATACAGTGCTCCGACTGACTGGTCGGAGCAAGTGAACTGCGACGACGATGGAAATGGAAAGTCGGATCAAAATAGAAAATGCGAGTGAGGTGAGTGATACCTGAAGGTGCTGACGAACTCAGGAACTCCAGGCGAGGTGAACAGAGTGGTTATGGCCTCAATCCTACTGCGATGAGCAGAAGAGGCTTCTCGTGGCTGCTCTCTGATGACGCTATGAGCTGCGCTCAATCGGACCACCAAACAACGCTCCGAAGGACCCTTCGAGGAGCTGTCAATCTCTTGAAGGAGTCTATGGGTCTGTGGTGGCGTGAGGAACAAGATGCCACGCTTGGGAGAAGGAAGAGAGGTTTTATAGAGGTGCTAGAGGGACTAAAAAGATAGATGAGGGACGCAAAACCCTAGGCAAATCCGACTGCGTATAGGGATCCCGAGGATCACGGATCCTAGGAGCACAGTCGAGCAGTGAAATCAAGGCAAAAAGGCATCGGAATCTGGCGCTAAAAATGAGAGAAGAAGCTCCAGCGAGGCAAATGCAGACCCGACCCGGCTAGGGAAGACGGTTGACCGAAGTCAGCAATCAGACGTGGACCAATCAGAATTCAATATTTGCAAAAATAAAAGAATATTAAATAAAAATAGTAGATGAATTTAAAATAAAAAGTGTAAAAAATACAAAATGTTTATTATTTTATAAACTATTTTAGTGATTTTTAATTATTTTTATGAAAAATATAAATAGGGTATATACAGTATTAAGTGTATTATACAAGTATACTATACCTATGTATTATGTACAAATATTTATATTTTATTATTTTTACAAAAAATCTTATTATATTATAATTTATTTATTTACAAATAATCTAAGGAATACAAAATGATTTTTATTTGATTTTTATAAATTAATATAAGGATATTAAATAAATATGTAGAGTATCCACACAAGTGTCTTTTGTACAATGAATTGTTGGATTTTATTTTTGTTTTATATTTTCTTGATTTTTATTTTGTTTTTATATTATTACTAGGGCTAATTTTTGTCAAAATAATTATTTGTACAAGTGTAGGTAATATGTACAGTATAGTATACAGTGTACCCTTATCTCTCTTTACTTATTCTTTTGTGTTCAGGTCAAGTCTTGACCTTCTCTTTGAGTTTAGGTCACTCTGTATCTATTCTAAATACACCCTTCCTTTTCTTTTCTCTTTATTCTTTTATTTTTGAAAAATAGATGCTAATTATGACATATTAATAATGACATATACAAAGTTAATTTATTGTATTTACATGTATTTATAGATGATTTTGCTAAAAGATAAAGTTAAAATAAAAGAATAAAGAATGAGAATCGTAGATTCATCACCGATCTATCGTCTACTGAGACCGCTTCTATTAATTCATCTGATGGATCTGACTCCTTCGAGTATGCTCTCCTTGACGACCCTCACAAGGATGAGTTCTGATTATTCATTGCTTAGTATGTATCACTCCCTGAGGGCTATCTACAGGTGGATACGTCATTTTGTAGGTACTCGGTTTCACTTATGGTATCTCCGATCTTGTAGAGCATGAAGCCGAGTCTTCTGATTTATATACTTGATCTCCTCTCTGGTTATGTATCCTATTTGGTGGATCATGAGATTGGGTCTTCTGAGTTTTCTGAGACCTCTGGCTCATCTGAGTCTGCTCACCTTGATGACCCTCGCAAGGATGACACATGTCTTGTGAGATTCGTTGTGTTCTTGATCTTTTGACCTTATGTCCATCGGATATCGAGCTGCATAGAGAGTCCCTATTCTTCACTTTTCGTATCTTCCTGAGACTATGAGTGACATGGAGGAATCTGTACTGATCCTTTCTCCTCCATGTCTTACGATATCAGCTTTGATCTCTCAATCTTTTCTTATAAGCCAATGTTCTACTTCATGCTACCAGATCTTGGCTTAGTTTTTGATATGTTGTTCATGGAAGCCGACACCCACTTGAGTGCATATTAGGACATATTTCTCTTTCTGACCGTGTCATCGTTCTCATAGGGAGATGATATCAAAAGTAAGGTATTCGACTGTTAGATACCATCCTGCACTTTACCATTCTTTACTGCTTGCATATATATGTCTTGTCTTTCCATTCATTCTTTCTCATGTATCTCACGTATACCCTAGATCATTCACCATATCTATGTGTCTATACTTAGGATGTACTTTGTCCTCAGTATAGTGGGTGCACCTATTATGTTGTTCTTTCTTAGTTCTATTTCATCACACTCTTGTTGTTGCTTATACTTAGGTCTCTTTTACCCTAAGTATAGGGGAAGTGATGCCTACATTCTCCCAACGTTTTTTCTTCTTTTTATCGGTTTTTTATTGACCCCCCTCGATTATCTCATCTCCTATTGATTTTCTCTACTATACTTAGGGATATCTTACCCTAAGTATAGGGGGAGACAGACTCAGTTGTGATCTGTGTATTCCCACCCTCGACCCTCCCTGCATGTAGATATAGTCTGCTATACTTAGGATTATTTGATCCTAAGTATATGGGGGACGGTCGGCTTCGTATTCATTCATTCATTATTCTTTGGCCGTTGTAGCATAGGCTTTCATATACTCAGTACGAGTTATGTCTTCTCTTTTTCTTTTCGATCTATGAGGACATAGCTCTAGCTAAGTATAGGGGGGTCATGTATACTTTGTATATAGTCTAGCCATAACTCGTACTTTCGTATTTTCAAAATAAATGTGGCTAAAATACTATATATACATATACAATTCAATTAATAGAAAGATGTATATTATGCCTCAAATTCTTTTTGTAAATACTGAGTAATAAATCATGTAAAAATATTTTGCAAAATGTTTGAAAAATAGTTTGGAAATCTATTTGAAAAGTCTTTTGAAAGCTGTTTGAAAAATATTTTATAAAAATATTTCAACCTTTGTAAAATTATTTTATTTGTAAAATTTCTTTTCTTTGTTTAAAATAAAATTGTTTTGATAACCTATTTGCAAATGGTTTTGAAAATAGTTGCAAAAATATTTGAAAAATCTATATATGTTATCAGAAAAATATTTGAAAAATAGTTTTCAAATGTTTGAAAATATTTGTAAAAATTATTTGCACAACTTATTTGAACCATAGTTTTTAAATTTGTTTGTAAAATCATTTTAAATAAGTTTGAGGAATATATGCATCATCCAACTAAATAAACATTTTCACCAATTGTATAGATACTAATATATAAAAACAAATAACACATCTCTTCTAAATCCTTCAAACCTCAATTCTTGTAAATAATAGATGCACACCTGTATAAATATCAGTACATACTCCCTTTTTGTTCCAAAGTCTTTTGTTTTGAAAAATCTTAAAAACATTTGCAGAGACCTTTTTAAAATCTTTCATAAAAAGTTGCAAAATCTTTTTCAAAAATCCATAAAAAGTTCAAAATTTGAAAATTGCATCGTAAAAATATTTTCTGCATTATGGATAACATTTGCATTTTTCGGATTGAGTTTGATAATTGAACAAGTCTAAATAAAATCTGAAGATTGGATCTTGGTTGGACCTTAAATATACTTAATCACAAGAACCTTATATGAACTAGAATTGAGGTACTTCAGATCTAGTTGACTTAATTCTTTGAGATCACGAGACTTGGTTCAGTGTCATCTTGACTGCTTAAGTAGAGTATTTCGAAGCACACACACGACTCTTATTGATAATGATCTAGCTTGTACACCTGCACATTTCACTTTGCTCACCTCAGATGAAGTGGTAGAGGGCTGGATTTGCCAGCATGAGACACAAGCCAATGGAAACATCAAAAGTCACACTTTTGTGTCCATTGTACCCCAACCCGATCCAATGACCACGAGGTCTAAAGACAGAAGTTGAGGGTTGCAATAAAGCTTCAAAAGAAGGATAGTCTATTGATTCAAGAGGAAAAGTCCTTATATAAATACTGATGTATATAGTATTCAAAAAAATGGAAAAAAAATAAAAAAAACTTCAAAAAAGTGGACATACCTGATTGAAAATAAAATGCATGTCCTAGTGTACATATTTGTATAGTCAATAAGCAAGCCTGAGTCTTCAAAATCATATGTATGTGAGCCTGCAGCTGGATGAAATGGCTACACTGGTCAAACATCCTAGGATAGGTAGCTACACTGGCTACTGTCTGTTCTTCTCTCCACCTCCTCTTCTTGAGCTGGTTGTACTTAAACTTAGAAGGGAATACCCCGCTTCGCGAGGAAAGAGTTGTTGGATTGGGGAATAAGGGTCACCAAGTTGGAGAAGACTGACTTTTACCGCTTCAGCTAAGGAGAGCTACATATCTCATACATTGTCCAAGATAGATTCATAGTAATAAGGGTTTGCGTATGAGTTGATCTATTCCGACCTAGTTATTGAGGAGACTTGAGCAAAGTATTGTGATTCTCGAAGGTTGTTGTTTCAAATCTGTTTCCCAATAAGGTTCTGAACGCACGTAAAATCCAAAGGTCCGACTTAAGCTCCAAACTTTGATTTTGTGAAGATAAGTTTGAGATATAAAATCAATCCAATTTCTTTATTTTTCTTTTTTTGTTCTATTTTCTGCACTTATTGCATAAGTGTTTGCTAGGGACTAGCAAAGGCAAGTATATGAGGCGATGAATCTCCATTTCATCACCTTGATTCTATCATTTTGGCCTTAAAACCCTGGCTAAATGCATGTAAACAATATTATTCTGTACAAATTAACATTCATTATTTATTCTATTTATTATATATAAAATATATTTTTTAATGTCAAAATTATAGAATAAAGAAAAGAAAAAAAGAATAAAATACCAAAGATATTTTATGATCCTAAATCTCGAGTCCAAGTCAAGAATTGATTTGGTCGATAAGGAATAAAGTAGGGGGGATAAGAATAAAAAACACATTAAAAATCTTATTCTTTTATTCATCAATAATTCATTTTTGGGACCTATTTTATTCTTGATTATTTATATCTCAAACAAAGAAACTTTGTACATGAAAGTTGTAGATAAAAATATATAGTGGTCAACTGTCCTTCCCCACCTCTGAACCTTATCAGACATCACGAGCGACCCAACTTCCTTGGTTTTTCCCAGCCGCTCCGATGCCTTTTCGCCCTCGAGCCCTTCACCACTTCTGCTCCTTGATCATCCATGGTTCTTGCCTGCTCCATGGATCTTTTGTACATAGTCCTAATCAATCACTAACCCTAGAAAGGTCAGAACCCATGTGTATAAATAAATCCTCCGTCCTCCTTCGCAAATTTGGTCCCTTTTCCAAGCCCTAAAGCTCTCCACCTCAGTCAAGAGTGTCACCAGGTGACAGATGGTGTACCCATGAGGATTTGGAGTGGCTTACGGAGGAAGAGAGGTGCACCCACGGTGGAGCTCCGACCCGTCCTTCTCCTTGCTTTATCATCCAGGTTCGAGATGCACATTTACCTTTTTATAAATAGATTTAGATTTTAGGCTTCATTTTATACTTGGATTTTATGCTTTTATTAGTTGTTTTAGCGTAATTTTTAGATCTTAGGTCCATCGGAGCTCCAGAGCTCCGTCCACCATCTCATCATATACCTAGTTGTTCCGACTACCACATCTGCCCCATTACCTTCCCCACTCTCTTCTCCACTAGAATCACCTATCAGCACCCCAGATCCATCCCAGATCTGTATTCTGATTCTCCTCCATCGCTCTTCTCCTGAGCATCATCACCCCGTCCCATCTCGCATCAATCCACCAAATAAAAGCCCGTGTATTGTCGCCCTCATCTTGCCATGCTTTCTAGCCCATTTGCAGGTCTCGAAGACCCTGTTTGAGGGGTTTCAAGGGTCGAAGAGCACCTCCAGGAAGATCAAGGATCCATGCCCCACTCCAATGGGGCGCAAATGTTTTTGAAGCTTCGATTCGCTGTGAAAGACCTCCCTGAGCCCGTGGATCAGCTCAGCATCGAAGAAGGAGCTCGGGGAGGAGAGGATCTGACGAATGAAGCTCAGAGACGGGGACATTCTTCCATGTTCTTTGAGCGAAGCAGTAGCCGTTGGATGAAGGAAGAGCCCTAGATTCGTCATTGGTCATTGGATCTCGCACGTATCAACCGTCCGATCCTCGCTGAGGATCTAATCTGGCATTTCCACGACCGAACCATCATCGTGCGTGGAGAGGGAGATGCGTGGCAAGTAAAGACATCTGAGCTGTCCATCTCTGTCTAGTTGGGGGTAAATTACAATCCTCCCCACACATTTTTGGTTATTTTGTATTAGTCTTGTAAATAAATTTTTTAATATAAATAAAGTTGTAAATATTGCATAGATACTCCTGATGTTTATCGATAGTGCATTTGGGTCCAATCTAGCTCAACTCATGTGTCGTCCCAAGTGAGCAAGCCATTTTGCATGTATACCCTAGCTGTTTTTATATTTCATTTTAGTATTTAAATTTTAAATAATAATTGTAAAGTTTTAAGAAATTTTCACATTTAACCCTGACTTTATTTTTAATTGTAAATATGCCCTCGCTAATTCATATATTTTTATGCTAGTATTCCATTTATTAAAAATAGCATCCGTGCTCCCAAAAATTATGTAAAAATAGGGTTAGATGACTGCTGACATGTACATTCATGCTATATTTTTATTCTCGCATTTTAGGCATTTACCTTTTTATTAAAAATAAAAAAGAGCACATTTTACCCCTATTTGAATAAAAAATTACCAAAAAATATGAAAATATTTTGAAAATTCCCCCAAAATATATTATGTTTATTATTTTCTTTTCTAACTATAGACCGAAAATCCCTAAAAATAGAAACATAAAAAGATAAAAAACTAAAAAGCTCCAAAATTCAGTAAAAATTAGGAAAAATAACGAAAATCCCAAATATATATTTTTATAAATGTTCTTTATATCATTATCTATCTATTAAAATTGATTTGGAGAATTTTAGACTTTATTTGCTATTTTTATTCTTTAAATCAATTTAGCCTATTTATTTAACCCTTGTTTTGGGATATTGTTATTTTTAAAAATGCATGGAAATAAGCTAAAAATTCCCCCAAAATAACAAAAATAGTGGATAATTATAAAAAGCCCCAAAACATTTTATTTCATGTATTTTAATCATTTTTAATAGTATTTAAAATTATATTACCTTGTATTATGTATATATACAATTCTTTATAAGCCTACAATATATATTTAAAATCAAAGAAAAAGAATTATAAATCATAAAATATAAAATGAAAATAAGAGTTATCAATAAGACGAATTAAACATATTAAAAATTAAAATCCAAAAAAAATTAAAAATCTACACAAAAAGATAATAAAAAGATCAGAGAAAAGGATAAATTTTGCATTATTGCCCAATCTATCGTTTGCTCCCTTTGTTCAACCTCTACACATGCTTACACACGATACAAATTTTGTAGAGTTATAATAAATTTTAACTCCACATTTTTGCTTTACTTTACTATATTCATTTGTGGGTTAATTGTTGTCTGATTCTCATGAATGGTTGCCTCATCGACACTTTTGTCTTCGCTATTCTTCTAGTGAGGATATTTTTAGACCCTCGCCAAAAGCGTGTCAACACTGTCCAATGAGGGAGTGGTGGTGAGCCTCACCATCTCATCCTGAAAGTCATGCATTATTCATGATTGAACTTACATCATAAATTACTCTAGAATGATAAATTATAGAAATATAAGTTTTCCTTACATGAAAGGGTCCATATGCTTCGTCTACCCATTTAATAACTCCACCGATGTCTCGTTTCTTGGATTACATTAAAAAAACAACCCTATTTAGCATATGGTCTTGTTCTTCAATCCAAATAGAATTGAAACAAATAAGAATCCTATTTACATGTAAGTAAGTTATAAATCAATTAGATAAGTTGGTACTTACAAAGTTATGCTTCAATGATTTATTCTTCATTTGATAATGTATACATCACTCCAGGTAGGGTTATGCAACCATTCTCCATCTTAATTGGATGCCAATCTATCCATATACTTAACTGAACTAAATCACGCCTACTTCTCAACGTATCTTTGGTATGCCACGAGAGATTAAGAACTCTCATAATATTCTCCATCACGTTTATCTCAATCTGCATCACATCAAGATTGTGATGAATTTGTAAACTTTTTCAATAAAATAACTCCCCAGAAAAAATACCTTATTTTCTCCATCCGTCAGGTATTTTCTTCTTGAAAGGTCATCAAAACAAAACCTCCCAATTTCTATCTGTTGCTTTAAGAAAATTGCTCTATTCGCTCTAAAAGATTTATAACGACTACAAGACAATCCGTGAAATTTTATATTGTATCAGAAACTTTTACCAATCGTCAATGTCCTAGATAACAATATTTCATGTTTATTGTAAGCTAGGTAGAATGAGCATCTTGCAAATATATGGGACATGCAAGCTTTTCCTTGGTACTCCAACCAGATAGATTCACATGACCCGAGAAATCATTAATAATCCTCAGTAATGACGCATACATAATAAATAATTCTATTTTAAATGCATCATAAGTTTTAATCACAGAATTCCACAAAAGCTTTAATTAATCAAATAACGACTTCGTATAAACATCGATTTCATTTCTTGGACTTTTCAGACATGGTATTAGTAACGACATCATCACGAGTGAGGAATTCATTGACATCTGTAGAGAAAGATTGTTTGTTATAAAGAGAACTGACCAAATCAAATAACTCGTAAATCGAACGGGTTAAAACCATCAGTTACAAGTCCTAATATAAAGTTCCGAACATCTTCTGAAAATTCGAGAAATCTTTCATCAATTTTTTTCTGCTCCGCCGCATCAATGGGGTGTCGCATCAGGCCATATAAATCATTCTTCCTTATATTATTGTGTCTTTTCACCCACTTCGTAATTTTCTTAGAACTATATAATCTCTTCAATATCAGAATAAGAGGAAAATATCGAACAATTTTTTTTCTGACTTTTCCTTCTATTGTTATTGTCTTGGACTTTATATCTTGATGTTTGATGCATTTCAACCAACGACTCAAATTAGAATTTTATTTCTAAAAAGGACACAATCATTAGGGCATGCATCGATCTTTTCATATTGCAATCCCAATGACCAAAATCTGGACTTTACATCTTTACAATCCTTTCGAAACTTTTCAGGACTTTTGAGTATTCTCTTAATAATTGGTAGGACATCGATCATCATTGTTGCTGTGGAACAATTATTGGCTTTTAATTTAAAATTTTTATTAGAAATTACAATAGCGACATCTCTACTCCAAGAGCTATCATTTCTTCTGCATCAGTGAGTTTCTTCCCAAAATCACATGTTATTATATTTTCTATACCATTTGACTCATTTCTATTTATATCGTCTAATATTTCATGTAAATGATCATCTTCATTGTCTATTTACATAGCATCTTCTCTTTCGTGTTGAATATGAGTTTGGTGGATTTCTTCCTCATGTTCTATCCAGGTTGTGTAATGTAAATAAAAACCATACACGATTAGATGTTCATAAATTATGTCGCAGATACTGATTCGACTATTCTTACATCTCGTATAATGACAACTTGTTTTATCACCAACAACACTTCGATTCTCACTTTCAATATGGATGCCTAGTCTAAAAATCCAATTACTTAATTCTTATATATTTGAAGTCATCATATCTCTTATTCATCCAAGACTTATCCATACTTCTACATTAAGTAAATTTCGGCTATATAATCACAACCCAAAAATACCTTAGATCTACCTAACTATCTCAATCTAGCAACTGTAATGATACTACAAACATTAGTGTACAACTTATGTGGGCAAACATTTTATGTATCATTATGAGCAAACATCTTATTTGAACTTATAATAACCATGCATTCAAATATATGTCAACATGATCATATATTGCATACGTTAAACTCAATTATGGTTACCGATTTATAAACGAGGATCGACGAAACGTGGCGAATGATGAGACTTGCCCCACGACCATGGACGGAGAAGAAACGATCAGAGGAGGAAGAGGATCATCTGTGAAGAAAGAGGGATCACGTGGGAGAGGATCAAGATTGTTGGAGTGGGATGGGGTGTGCCTTGTCGACGGAGGTGATGCATGAGAGTGATGGGTTAGGGTGCGCCCTGTCGAGGGGTTTGGGGATTTCATGGTTTCGACTAGACGGGATGGTTAATTTGACCATCCCCATCTTGTAGAATTGAAAAAGGTCATAAGTAAGACCGCCCCATCCTATGTGAAACCCGCCTCTTTTTCATTGGGTAGGAACCCAGAGGGAAGGTCACATCACGACCATCCCCGATGCCAACATAGAGAGGATGGTCACCGAGTATCCCATCTGTTTCTATCGCCTAATATTTACAAATCGTACAAGACGAGTAACAATCATTCCATAACCCTTACAAAAGGCCGGATGTGATGGTCAAGCAGAAGACCATCCCCTCCTTTCATACATGGACGAGACGGTTGATAAGTGACTCTCACATATGCTTTTAGGTGGGACGATCGCTCTGTCCACTTTCTCATGTAAGTATTTTGTATGGAACAATCTTATTTGAACCGTCAATTCCAAATATAATCGGGGCGGTTGGCTGCTAACCGTCTCATATTCTTTCAGATGGGACGATTTTTCAGAGTTTATTTCCATGTTTATATTTCTGACCTGTTTTTTACTATAGTATAGTTCATGTGCGACAATATCGACAAAAAGTAAGTAATGAAGATGATACTTGCCATCTATTGAAAATATTTTTCAAATCATCTGTTACAATCTAAGCTATTAAAAATTCTGAATTACTTGACTACATCTTATAGAAGCAATCATTCGAAGCTAAGGCATCCTCATCCTTAACACCCTAATGATGAAGTTGTTGCAAATTATTTCCCGTTCAAAGAATGATGCACCCTCATAGCATGTCCTTCGATCATAAAATATTTTATCATCTTGAAAAGATTATTGTCATCTCTCTTATTCATCTTAGTTCTCTATTTTTCGACAAGAAATATGTCTTTTATAAAGTAACAATAAAGTTGGGATAGATCCAATATCTTGTGCTTGCACGAAAAAAATCCACAAGCTTAAAAGTCTGATTCCTAAAACGTCAAATTTTAGTGAGATTTAAACAATAGATTTTAGATGTTAACTTTACCATGCAAATCTCATTCGATATTTTCGTTCATGAGAAACCACTATGACAACATGCCAAGATATGACTAATGATATTTCCATCTTTATCGTAGTTTCAAAAACCAAGTTTGACACTGTATATTGTTTATGATTTGAATAAATCATACAAAAATCTTTTCCTAACAAAAGAATAATGTGAAAATGCATGTAAATAATCTAAAAATACATTCTCCAAAAAAGTACTTAAGTGAATAAAGAAAACAATATCATATGCAACAACATTGAATTTGTGTTACAAACCTCCAAGTTATGTCAAATGATAGAATAAACGTGACTGTTTACATATGATGATGCATAAGAAATATCATTAAGTGCAAATTTTAAGTGCCTTTTTTCATATACAACCATTTCCCCAAATTCTAATGCAAATCAAGGTCTCAAACCCCTTGTAAGCAAAATTATACCATCTTTGTTGGAGCCCATGTGCAATTAATTCCTTCCAGGATCCGCCAACAACAGTTTGTACATAGATCCGACCCGAGTGCAGCAATTTCCACATGGAGTGATACTATTGGAAGACTAGACGTGGCATCTGCGGGACTCAGGGCCGTTAACGGGAAGAAGGAGAAGAAGAAGAAGAATACATCGTCTGCCGGAAAGAGAAGGAAAACGGTGGAAGAATGGCGATGGAGAAGAACAGGGAGGGGATGATCCAAGTTTCCATTTGGGTTGTTTCACTACTCCTCTGCCTCTCCTCTGCTGCTCCGATCGAGGACAAGTGCGCAGCTTGCAATGCCGTTGCGGTAATCCATCTCCGGCCCTCTCTCGCACATTCACCAGGCATTTCCGGATGCGACTGCTCCGGTTGTTGCTGGCGAATGCATGTCGCCAGGAATGGATTATTTTTGGACTTTGATCGCTTTGGTTTGTCGCATATATTTGTTACATTTGCTTTGATCACGTACCCAAATCTGTAGTAACTGAAAAGGAACTAACTTTATGGATGAAAGCATCTTGCATTGGAGCGATTGTGTTGATCACTGAGGTTTGACAAGTAAAGAAACATTTTTTTGCCTGCATAGAATTGAAAGGCAAATTTTCTTGTAATTGTTGTGTGGACCTTGATGTAATAGCTGCAGATTCGACGTAATAGATGTTTGTTGTTTGCCCTCTTGCCCTTTAAATGGGTGAGGGAAATCTGTTATTCCCAATTTGTTTCGGTTTTAAACATTTGTAAGAATATCTGCTTGGGTCACTGTTAAGTATACTAAATCGAGTGGGCAGATGGGCTCCACGAAGGTAATAGATTCTACCTCTATATACATGCCATTTCACAGCAGTGAGCGTCTGGTCCTAGTAACTGCAACTTTCTACAAAGAACCCTATTCTTGATGTTGCACGTCATTTGCAAAATTTCCATTTTTCCCTTGTGGAGTTGAAGTTGAATCCTTAATTCGAGTTGTTTAATTGGATGTTTGGTGTTTGTCGACAAGTATAATAAGATTAATGATCATGTATGCTTTGATATGGATTGATGCTCAATAGTGTCTTCTACCTGTAATCACTTTAATGATTAATATTGAGAGGATAATTTATTGGTGATCAGTGTTAAATTTGGAATTTATTTTTCTTGTTGAATGTGTGCTAACAAAGGGATGGAGTGCTTGAAGGAGGAAATACTTCCACTTCATGAAATGATTCAAGTTTTCTATGTATAGATGGATATGGGATCTGACTGATGTGCTGAACAATTTGCAGGGAGAAATTGAGATTGGACTCTCCAATGTAAGTGTTTCATTTTCATAATTTTGTACTTAACTTTGTTGTGTCTCTAGAATATGTAGAAGGAAAAGCTATCATGAGTTTTTTAAAAAAAACATTGTATTGTTGTGCTAGCCTTATTTGTATGTGCGATCACATAGGCCAACTTGCAAATAATACATATATTTATTTTTGGATATATTACAAAAAAGGACCTCAACTATACATTCATTCCCAATTAGAGACGTTCATTTTCAAATGTAACAAAGAGGGGCATGAACTTTCAACTTCAGGATTGAGCGTCGACATACAGGGGTTGTGAAAGCTTACTGAGGCATGTATCTGAGACACAAAAATAAGATCAGACTCCTCTTTGTTACATTTGAAAAATAAGATCCTAAATTGAGAATTCACACATAGTTGAGGTCATTTTTTGTAATTTACCCTTTATTTTTTAAGCAAACTTTAGAGATATACTTTCTTCATTCTTGCTTGTGTGTGAACGATTTTGATGTGGATGTGAAAGATAAGCATAGAGAAGCCCAAGAAACCCATCTGTTTTGATTGCCTATCTTTCGTTTGATGATTCGATGCAATTGGTGTGTGGCATTTAATTTATGGAACAATGTCCATCACTGCCTCAATAGAATTTTTCAAGGTTTTAAAAATCAAACTGATTGGTTCATCTGGTAAACCAAGAACTAGAAGAAAAACGATCCAACCGCCTGATTTTTATTCAGAAAATAAAAACCACTCAAAACCTGGTTGGACCGCTTAAACCTGGTTGGATCAATTTAACCAAATCAATGGTTCAACCATCCATTTTTTGATAAAAAATAATTGTAATTATTTAATAAAATGCAAACTTCTAAAAACTATTCATAATCTTGTCTCATTCTAACCCCATATTATAGTAAATCATGTACCTCTTCTCCATATGTGCCAGTGACCCATTATTGCCGCTCCCTTCCTGCCATACGAGCATTGCCCTCTCTTCCCACATTGTGCATGGGGTTGTCTACTTCCAAGTTTCCAACAACAACAAACGAAGAAAATGTTGTTATAGTCATACTATGAGAAGAAGTAAATCAACAACCCTTGTTATTAATTAGAGTTAAATAGCTTAAAATTGTTAATTTTATACACCAAATGTATTTATTTATATTATTTTTATAGAATATGTTTATTATGCCCTTTTGAGTTTTTCTAATAACATTTATACGCCTAACTTTTTAGCAATTTCACTTGTGCTCCTATATTCTTAAAAAATTCGCAATATTATCCTTATGTTGGTAAATATAGGAGCCAAGTATACTAATAAAAGGCTATTACTATGTGTTTTGTAAAATATAGGAGCACACATGTAATTGTAAAAAAATAGGGGTATAAGTGTTATTGGAAAAACTTGGATGGACACGAGTATACAAACCCTCTAAAGATATGATGTAGCATTTTTCATATTTATTTGTATGGTAGAACGGTCTAACTCGGTTCGACCCGGTTGAACCATGCGAACCAAACCACCAATACAATGGTTTGGTCTTTTCCAATTTTTATGAATTGCTAACATCATCACCGGTTCTATTGATTGGTCCCATTGGTCCAACCATAAAAATAAAGAACATGTTTAATGTCTGGTTCGGTTTTTAAAATCTTAGGTCCCATTCGGGTAGGGGGTTAAACCCTCCTTTAGAGGGTTTACCCCCCTTAACCCATTCTTTCTCTCTTTCATGTGGGTCCCACTCCCCTTAACCCATTCTTTCTCTATCACATGTGGGTCTCATTTTTTTCTCTTTTTTAATACATTAAATAAATCAATTCTCTTTCATCAATTCCATCAAAAAATAATATATTATACTATCATATCATATAAAAATTATAAACTACTCCACTTCTATTCACTTTTCCAAACTTTAATATAATTACATCACAATAACTACGCACTTTTTTAAACTTCAATACAATCATATCACAACAAACCCACAACAAACCCACAACAAACCCAACCCCAGTTTAACCCTCTATCCAAACACCAAAACACAAAAATGGGTTACTCTCTACCAGTTTAACCCACCCTAACCCGCGTACCAAACACACCCTTAGAATTTTCTACTAGCATTTGAACCGTGACCTGCAATAGTTATTTGTTATGCTATCAAACAATACCATCCCAAGCCTTAAGGAAATATTGCTCCAGAGCCTTATGGAAATCATACAATCTTCATGTTGTATGGAATGTGATATCTGGGTCCTACTACCATTTCTTGGAACTGAAAATTCGTCTTAACAAAACATAAATGTTATGTCAGGATGATGGTGTTGAGGTAATTTTCTGCAACCCAATTTGTGTTTAAGTACATAAAAGGAGGAACAAAACCTACCATGATTTTCAGAACTTTTAGGATCTGGTTAGTAATTATCTTCAACTTCGGCTCAATTACAAGCTGGATATCACAATCATTTACACCACAATATAAAAAAAGATTATATAAAAATTTGAATTCAGTTAACTACATGGAAACTAGATGAAATATAAGAAATCCATTTGTAGAATCCTTTGTTTCTTTAGGATGAAAGATGAGTTTTAGTCCTATAAACATAACTATTTTAGAATCCGGAACAATTATTGGAGGAAAAAACACAATTATTGAGAAACAAACTCGATGTAACAAGATAGATTGAATCTTTTTCAGCATTGTTTTGTTTTTCAGAAAACTCAAATTAAATTGTAATTGATTATGTTTGAAGTTAAGAAAGTTGATTGGATCCTCTCTTAGATCCAGTTAACTAATAGTACTTGATGTATTAACTTATCTACCACCAGGGACGAAGCCAGGAATGTTGGTTTGGGGGGGCCAAGTAGAATAGAAAGATTTAAAAAAATAAGGAGATTTTTTTACTTAAGCTGCAATTTTTTATTGACTTCATATCATACTTAAGATATTAAATTATTTTTTTAACATATCACAATATTTTAAAAAGTTTTGAAAAGAAACTTGAGTAATAAACTATTCATAAACTTACTACGTTAAAAGTAAGTCTTGGATACAAAAGTTTTTCATAAGAAATTATAAATGTAAGTAGACATTCCTCTTCTTTGTATAATCTTCTTTGTAATTTAGAATTGTTCTTTATAATTTAAAATTGTTCCTTAAAGTATTTTTTTATAAAGCATTCTACGAGTATTACGATTATTACCCGATGGAGATTATGAATTATTTTCCTTTTTATCACTAATTTGGTGCATCTAATCAAGTTTTGTTGTCCTTTTTTTCCTTTGACGTAGATTGGTTGGTAGAAATGCAAATGTACATATACAAACATATATGGATATAGGTTTTACTATATCCTTATCCATTTTTAACTACGAATACAGATAGAGATATTGACGAATATTAAACAATGTTACAATATCCTTAAAAATAGATAGAGATGTAAAACGAGTACCAATCGCATATAAATAATCCATATATTAGCTTAAATATACATGCATTAGATGAAATATAGATGATATAAATATACTAATTATACTTACATCGTAATATTTTACCAATAATGATGAAAAATAGCATAAAACAATAGGTTTATCATTTGTACCCCTTTTAAAATCAGTAATATCAGTTATGTTCCTTTCTTTTTTGTAATATCAGTTGTGTCCAGGTATTCTTACAAAATCTTTAATTATGTCCTTTTGTAATATCAATTATGCCTATAGTTTACCTTGAGAGAGGGACAAACTTCAGTTTCGTAAGAATATAGGAGAAGAATTGATATTGCAAAAAAGAAAGGAGTATAGCCGATATTACAAAATCTAAGCAGCACACTAGTGATAAAACTCTAAAATTATGTTATCTGTGGTTAAAAATAAATTTACAATTATGATTATAAATGAAAATGGATATTCGGATACAGATAAAGATGTTTGCGGGTTTCGGATGCAGCAGATATGCATCTATAGAAATAAAAATTAAAAAAAAACAAGAAGTTGAAAAAGGGAAATATGCTATTGGGAGATTTGGGATTACATCCTCGCACCCATGTCCGTTATCTCAAATGGGAATTACTCAATTTTTTTAGCTCTTTAAATTTGAAAAGAGAGTAATCTCACGGAGGAGCAATCTAATTTACTAAAAAAAGAAGGCAAGGGGGGACCAATACCGTTTCTCCTGCAATTTAAGGAGTGACGGAGAGGAGCAACGGGGGGCCTGACCCCCTCCCGTCCCCCCCTCCCTCCGTCCCTGTCTACCACATTGCATCATTGAAGTTTGTGTGAGGGTGCAGGCAACAGGATTATACAAAGACTCTTTTTACGTGATGACCATTCTAGATCCTTTTCTAATATAGCTTTAATTATGTTACCCTAATTCTATAAAACATCATGATGTTCATCTCTTTGAGATTTTTTTTTACTTTCCATATTTATCATAAATAAAATTCTGGTTAGTTGCATTAGAATAAGTTATTCTTTACCATATTGGGAATATTTTTCTTGCTCTTACATCTCACATTTACTCAATGCAAATATTTACGAGTTTCATTGTCAAGTGGTCTGTTTCTATATCTAATGCTTAAAATATACAAGAAAATGCACCAACTGATGAGACACTTTAAACTTAAAGGTAATTATGGTATGAAAGAGTAACTAATAAGGGAAATACACTGTTCTCTCTGTCTGGATACATATTTCTAATAAAGGTCCCATACATTTTATATTGGGTATAGTGTTCACAAGTCTGCCTTCTCAGGAGAAGCCAAGAAATCACTTGGATTTGAGACACCGGTTGGATTCCAAAGGTCAACGTGAAGGAAAAGTCATCGAATACAGGTGACATTCCAACTAAAGAACATTCTGAACATTCATAAAGTCGAAGCTTTTCTCTATTGTTTGATCTGTTCATCTTACGAATGTGAATGACCAGTTATAACAGCACCAGGTTTACCTTCAGGAAATGATCTAGAGTAGCTCGTGAACTTCATACAACTGTCAAAACTTGTAATAAAGTTTGGTCTGGTTTTATTTCTTCTAAACAAGGCTAACAATAAGTAACTAGTGTTGATTGTTTTGTTACTTGGTGTTGCTCTATCTTTTCTTTTTAATAGTAGATTCCAGTTTAGTCCTAGCTCGATCATGATGAGGATGAGTGGAAAAATGGGTCTACATGTAGAGCCTTTTAATGCCTCTTGCCATGTTATGAAATAATAGAACGGATATCGTTTGATTTCTTCTTGGTTGGAGTAAGATGTCATTATGCTATTCTAGTTTTTTAACGTATTGGTCTTTTTCATGTTTATTATTCTCCGAAAGACCTTTTGGTACCTAAGAAAAATAAATGGCATGCTTTCTTGCAACCCACCATAATCAGGCGTTTCGAATTTTAGCAGATGCTGCAAATAGTTATTTCTGATATTTTACTGCAGATAAGGTTAGAATTATCTAACCACGACTAATGCATCAGCATGGTGCAATTCTTCATAGTAAAAAGAGATATCACTTTATTATGTAAACATAGTCTTCTCTTATACTGGAAGATATTTTCTTTTGGGAATCATTCTGTTTTTTGCTATTGTTTTGGGATTTTAGACATGAGGTACGCTATTATCATTGCAAGTTTGATATATGCTATTATCATTGCAAGTTGGATATTTTTTAGGATTGTAATATCTAGTTTAGGATTTAGTTACGATTTGGATACCCTTTAGGGCTTCAACTTTAAAAAGAATTAGTTTTTTCATGCAGGATAAATTACTAGCTTTCATGATTTTCTTTAAAGTCATAATTTAAAGAATTATTATTTATTGGGCTTGGTCTGTCTTTCACCTTAGAGTGGTTCTCTTCGTTTCTTACTTTCCTCTTTTTCTCTTCCCTCGTATTTTTTATCCACCATTCTTGCATCACCTTGCTATTTTATTCGAGTATGTGTACTTTTAAAGCCATGCTTTACACTTGTGGTCATCTATTTTATGAGGGCGTATAAAAGCTATATCCAATTCTTAACACACTAAAAACCTAGGTTTGGATCTATGGTTTAAGTCAAGAAGGATAAAATTTTAGTTCTTGAGTTAATTAATCTGAGAGTTAGTTCTATTTGAATTATGGTATCAGGGTTTTATTAGTTGTAAAATAGTCCTTGTTTTAGCTTTTCAATTTTTAGGCTACTTTTCATATGTTATATTTCACTTAGTCGCTTCTTTTATTTCCCAATCATCCTTTTCTCATAGGAGAAGGTTTAATGTTCCATTGTAAAATAATAATAATAATGTTATTCTTGATTATGGTGTCAGAACGTTTTTTTTAGGTTGGCATGCCATATTTATTTGGCATATCTTTTTTCTTCCCCCAAAATACTCTACAAGCACAAACTTTCATGGTTATGGTTATTGATAGAAGGTATGCTTTAAATTATATATTTTTTTTATTATAATTACTTTTTGGTATACTTTATTTAAAATATAAGTAACATTGATTACTTAAAATCTGATTTCTCTCTCTTTATTACGGTTTCAGTTAAATGCATGTGAACAAATGTATTATTAGGGATTTTTACATTAGGAATCCTAAAAAACATTGTAAATTACCTTTTCGACCATGTATACTACGTAATCATCACCTAAACCCTTCAAACTTGCTAACTCTTATGGTTAGACTATGAACGCTATGGTTAAAGACCATCCATTTTGTCATTAAAATAAACTGGATTCCATCCAAAAGTTTTTTATATTACCCTTATTATTTATTACATTTACACATGTATACCCTTTTTTCCTCCTCCCCTTCACCTCTTCCCCACCTCCACCCTCCTCACCTTCGCCTCGACCTATCTTCCCTGACGAGCCTCGAACCCATCACACATAAAAATCCTAGGGCTCTCCCCAGAACATCTATCCACCATTAATCTCATTTTTTCTGCCCCAAGAGCTCAAGAGCGAGCGAGATCTTTGGTGAAAGCGATGACCCCGTCCGAGCGTAAGAGGTTGAGAGAGGGACGAGAGCGATACGATCGCAAATTCGTTGGTGTTAAAGCTTTGCACCACCGTTTGAGACAACCTCCGTTGTTCTTTCAATTCTGCCATCAGTTTCCCCTCTAATTGAGTAGTATTGAAGATCCATTTATCATCAATTTGCTCTTATGGACTTAACATCTTCTTGAGGTATGATCTTTGAGCCTTAGGTAGTTATTTGTAGGTCAATGCCTTGAGATAGGTAGACCACCTCTAGAATTACATGAAGATCCTATCTACCTATAGTAATCGATTTAGAGATCAAACCACTAGTAGAGCGATATAACACCATGAGCAACATTGCAGCATTCGAAGAACATATCCGAACGGAGACAAAGAATCGAGCTGCGACGTTGGATCCTCCTTCATCGAGTATCTGTACAACTGAGGCACCTTGTCGTTTGTCGCCTTATCAAGCAATACACCGTCATCCGCTTTGAGATCACGTACGAGATTCAATGTCCATCAAAGAGACATAGCTTTACTTGGAGAACAATCATCTAAAGAGCTAAGGACTTTCACCGGAAGCATCAAATCTGATTAAACAAGTCTTTACCGATCAATCACTTGAGATTCAAACATCCGATCACTATCGCCTGATGAGCACAAGAAATTAGGGAAGAACAAGTTTTCTCCCCATATGTTATATGAGACATCTGATTAAAGGAAGTGAGTGTGTATCTGATGTTTGATCATGGCATATCCCATGCCATTTCATCATATTGGATCGAGAATATTAATGTACGAGAAGATCAACATGTGGGAGCCCCTGGAACCCCACCGGCAATGGCAAATCAACACCATTCACCACTAAGGGCCTGCACTTGCATCCATTGGAATAATTGCACTGTAAACCCCCGAACTTAATCAAATTACTAACAGGTCCTAGAGAACTCGAATCCACCATTGGTTTTAGTGTGGTTTCATTAACTCACCTTAACCCAAGCAAGATGAATCAAGAACAATCAAATTAACGACATAGTTCGTGGTGTTAAACGGAGCAAGTTTGCAAGGTTTAGTGATAATTACAAAGTACACATGGTCGAGAAGGTAATTTACACAGTTTTTAGGGTTCGTGTTGTAAAAATCCTGTATTATCATGTATTTTGATATTCAATTTAATTACTGCTTCTTATTCATTTATTATATGATATTGCAAAGGTAGGTGTACTGGAACTGAAGATGTGTATTGCAGAGATATTTTTATGTTACAGAACCATATCCGTATTTTCTATTTCTTTCATATACATTATGTAGTTTACCCTTTGGATCTCTCTATTGAATAAGAGAGCCATGGGGTTCCCTTGAATAGACAGATTAATTATTTCTTTCAGCACGGTATCATAGTGGCGGTCCTAGACCAGAGCTCTTGTACCAAAAACCCTACCCCACCCGTTGCCCGCTCCTCTCTTTGCCCTCGATGCTGCCACTTCTCCAAGCGGTTGTCGCTGCCCCTCCGACTTGCCGCCTACTGCCTAGCGTCCTGCCAATGACTGTCACCGCCCCACATGGTACCTCTCTACATTGCTAGCGACTGATGTCGCCCTATGGACCATTGTTTGGGCTGTCGTCGACCGCTTGGGCCAACTCCTATCGCCGGGGCTGCCACCTACCACCATATGTGGCTCGTTTGACCTCTCCTAGGGCACTGAGAATGTGATCACGTCGATCTGATTTTGGTGTTTCTTAGGTGATTTTAGATCAATATATCACCTATTGGTGTGTGACACCTTATAAGATGATTGGAATGATTACACTTCGAATCTACACATGTAACCGCTTCCCTACATGTCTGTGTAGACAAACTTCTTTGATCTATAAACCTTAGTCTTTAGATCCGACAATATGTCAGAAAGCAAAGTCAATATCCCCACCACATGCGCTTTCGAGGTCCAACGCCAATAGTGAAGATGGACGAGACAAATTATGAGCTATGGGCCATGCAATTCATGATCCTAATGTAGTCTATGGGTAAAAAACATATTCTTACCGACGAGGAGCTGGCTGATAAGACTGTGGTGAATGCCTCGTGAGAGGCTAACGATGCTTATGCACGCGTGTGGTTGTCTGGTATACTGACAGTTGAGATCGCCAATGATGTCCTGCACTAAAACATTGCCAAGTCGATGTGGGACATTCTGGCTGCTACATATTCCCAAGCGAGAAATGAGACGAAGATCTTACTGTTATAACATGACATATTCACAATCAAGCAGAATGGTCGTCCATGAATTCTCTGTATACGTCTCTTCGTGGCATGTTCGAGAAGCTTCACAGCTTCATGCCTCTTGCAATCACTTTTGAGTAGCAGAAGGTATACATGAATGTCGCCATGGTTGGCGTGTTTTTAGCAGCACTTAACCCAAAGTATGATGCTGCTTGCTCACAGATACTTGTGGATGCCACCATCCCTCCTATCACACCCCCAAATTCCTTGATCGAGAATGATCGTGCAGACCCGGTAGAGGATGCTCGAGAATGATCGATGGAGCTAGGACTTTAGGAGGAGTCTGAAATACGTGGGCATTAAGGAGGTTATCCACGAGAGTTTGGAGGCTCTACTGTACGTGACAATGGAGAAGCATCACATAGGGTACTGGCTCGGTAGCAGAGTGTCGTGGTGCTAGTAGCAGTACGAGCAGCGAGTACAGGCAGCAGTGCAAGACATGACAGTGGATGCACGTAGCGGTACATACGCGAGCGCAGAAGGGCGGTACATAGTGAAGCAGTACGCATCGAGGATCAATGTGGTACGGTCACATAGGCGTACACACGAAGACGCACGGTATCGGTATCGAGGCGTGGCGATCCAAGGAGAGGCATGGAGCGTTGCAGGTGCTGAGTACGAGCATTGTCGAGCATGCTCGGTAATACGCGTACGACAATGGTCTGGAGGCCACGATAGCGAAGTTCTGGAGGACTTCCCCTTAGTATGCAGAACGCTAAGAAAGGGTTTACCGCACGAGGGTCTGGAGGCCGTGGGTTCCCTTTGGCACAAGACCAAGTGTTTGGTGGCACTTGGTGAATTATGGCAAAGCTGCATCAGCAAGCGTTGAAGCGCGAGTGTGCTGATGACTGAGCGGTTGATGTGGCGTCAACCGTGTGGGAAGACGAAAGGACAACAAGGGGAGTCGAAGAGATGAACAGACGAAGAGTTGCTGAGGAACGCGAAGGGTTGCCGAAGAACTCGAAGGGTCTCTTGTGTCTTTATGTATCATTATTGTAGATGTAATAATGAGTGTCCCTTGTGTTGCCTTGAGTCTTGTATATAAGGACGGGTGGTGGCTCATTTGTAAACACACAAGTGTAGAGTGTCCACCCCACTCCAGAGCGAGTTCCCCTTTTAATAAGAGAAGAGCTTTGTGCCCGTGCTTGTGTGATCGTGTGGTTGCGTTCTTGAGCGTTCTTGAGCGAGTTCTTGAGAGTGTTCTTGAGCGATCCATAGAGTCGAGCTTGTGCTTGTGTCTGAGCGTCGGTGCGTTAGCAAGCCGGCGTATCGAGAAGAGTTGGAGCGCGTCCGTGACCGTTCTACTCGGGAAGGCTGGTTAGCTACGGGTTAGCTAACGCCGCACAGGATCGGTCGAAATCGATAGCGGGATTTTGACCCTATGACAATTGGTATCAGAGCTTGGTCGGTGCCAAGAAGCGGGCAAAGCTACGAGCGGCTGTTGGTGCAGTCAATCGCGGGAGCAAAGGATACTTGTTGGTGCAAGTACATCTTCAATCAGCGGAGCGAAGATGGTGGGTGTTACCGCGTATAGCAGCACTGGATCAATGGATGGTAGAAGTGGAGTCCACCATTGGGACTCATGCACATCGCATCGCCGTCTTGGAGGGATCGTTCTTCAGAAGGATCGGATGTTGGGGACGAGACCCAACACTCAGCGGAGCAGATCAAGTCCTTGGAGGACAAGCTGGAGGCGTTCAGCACGATGATAGAGGATCTACGCAGCGGGATCTCCTTCATCAAGAGGGCATTGGCGAACAACGGGAGCTCCACGGAGGTGCAGCGACGCAAGGTACCCGAACCCAAACCCTTTACAGGTACGCGGATTGCCAAGGATTTGGAGAACTTCCTATGGGATATGGAAGTTTACTTCGAGGCGATCAAGACGAGGGAAGCCCAGAAGATCGGTTTGGCATCGATGTACATGTTGAGCGATGCTAAGCTATGGTGGAGGAGCCGTGCAGCAGATGAGGCGAGATCGAAGATATCCAGCTGGGATGATCTAGTCACGGAACTGAGGGCGCAGTTCCTGCCGAAGAACACTGCATAGGTCGCACAGGAGGCTCTTCGACGTCTAAAGCAGACATGCATTGTTCGTGAGTACGTGAAGCAGTTCACGTCCTTGTTACTGGACATCAAGGGCATATAAGAGGAGGACAAGCTGTTCAATTTCACGATCGGGTCGCAAAGCTAGGCGCAAGCCGAACTACGAAGGCAGGGAGTGAAGGACCTAAATTCAATTATCATGGTGGCGGATGCGTTGATCGACTACGGTGCCCAACCATGCTACAACGTTGAAGAGAGGGAGTTCACCAGCAAGCAAAAGGCGCGGTCGAAGGACAAGGGCAAAGGCATTGCCCATGATCCAACGGAGGAACAGGAGTATTCCAAGAAGAAGGAGCAACCCAGGAGCAAGGGATGCTTCATATGCGACGGACCGCATCGGGCGCGGGAGTGCCCAAAGAGGGAGAAGCTCAAGGTGAGGCACGCTTGGGAGCAATCGGTGCTATGCGCAAGGTACGCCTCACGACACTTCGAGCTGGAGCTTTAAATTCGGTGGAGCGATGGAACTCCACAACAAAGAGCTTTGGAGGCACCAAGACTCAATCGAGGATGCACAGTAGTGCGCAGGTGCGTGCAGAGCACCAAGG
Organism: Ottelia alismoides; assembly: GCA_037367405.1. Lineage (NCBI taxonomy): Eukaryota > Viridiplantae > Streptophyta > Magnoliopsida > Alismatales > Hydrocharitaceae > Ottelia > Ottelia alismoides. Next base: position 252,989 of record JAZKJV010011639.1, read on the forward strand.
TGTGCGATGGAGGCACACAACTAAAGCCGCAGATAGGAGAAAATCCGTGCACGAGAAGCCGATGCAGAGCTCTGGAGGGCAATGCAACATGGACAAGGTGTTGAACGTCCATGAGGGTGGAGTGGTGACGAACCACACTACCAACAATCTTGCAGGAGGCAGGATACCGAAGACGCTCGGAGCGCAGGAGGTGCTCATTTCCCAAGATGCGGGGACGCCCACAGGGAACGGTCAAGATCGTCAACGAGCAAGCGTGGAGATGAGTACTCCACATGTGGAGCTGGAGCTGCCACACACCAGCGATGGAGCTGCTGTATCCAGGAGGAATACATCCAGAACAGGAGCTGACGAGGAAGCTCCATTTCTCACGATGAAGACCAAGTCATGGAGGAATGTGGTTCATGGGAAGACCGAGTGCAGGAAGGGAGGCGGTGCACGTTTGCACCACCCTTCCAATTGAGCAACATCAGGAGGTGCATAGCGGATGGAGGATCGTGACGGGACGCCAATTGAAGAGGGAATGCTCGGTTGAGGACAACCGATTCTTCAGGTGGGGGAGGCTTGTCACACCCCCAAATTCCGTGATCGAGAATGATCGTGCATACCCGGTAGCGGATGCTCGAGAATGATCGATGGAGCTAGGACTTCAGGAGGAGTCCGAAGTACGTGGGTATTAAGGAGATTATCCACGAGAGTTTGGAGGCTCTACCGTACGTGACAATGGAGAAGCGTCACACAGGATACTGGCTCGGTAGCCGAGTGTCGTGGTGCTAGTAGCAGTGCGAGCAGCGAGAACATGTAGCAGTGCAAGACATGACAGTGGATGCACGTAGCGGTACATATGCGAGCGCAGAAGGGCGGTATGTAGTGAAGCAGTACGCATCGAGGAGCAATGTGGTACGGTCACATAGGCGTACACACAAAGGCGCACTGTATCGGTATCGAGGCATGGCGATCCAAGGAGAGGCATATAGCATTGCAGATGCTGAGTACGAGCATTGTCGAGCATGCTCGGTAATACGCGTACGACAGTGGTCTGGAGGCCACGATAGCGAAATTCTGGAGGACTTCCCCTTAGCATGCAGAACGCTAAGGAAGGGTTTACCGCACGAGGGTCTAGAGGCCGCAGGTTCCCTTTGGCACAAGACCAAGTGTTTGGTGGCACTTGATGAATTATGGCAAAACTGCATCAACAAGCGTTGGAGCGCGAGTGTGCTGATGACTGGGCGGTTGATGTGGCGTCAATCGTGCGGGAAGACGAAAGGACAACAAGGGAGTCGAAGAGACGAGCAGACAAAGAGTTGCTGAGGAACGCGAAGGGTTGCCGAAGAACTCGAAGGGTCTCTTATGTATCATTATTGTAGATGTAATAATGAGTGTCCCTTGGGTTGCCTTGAGTCTTGTATATAAGGAGGGGTGGTGGCTCATTTGTAAACACACAAGTGTAGAGTGTCCACCCCACTCCAGAGCGAGTTCCCCTTTTAATAAGAGAAGAGCTTTGCGCCCATGCTTGTGTGATCGTGTGGTTGCGTTCTTGAGCGTTCTGGAGCGAGTTCTTGAGCAATCCATAGAGTCGAGCTTGTGCTTGTGTCTGAGCTCGGTGCGTTAGCAAGCCGGAGTATCGAGAAGACTTGGAGCGTGTCTGTGACCATTCTACTCGAGAAGGCTGGTTAGTTACGGGTTAGCTAACGCCACACAGGATAGGTCGAAACCGATAGCGGGATTTTGACCCTGTGACACCTCCCATAGAGAAGGCATACCACATGCTTAGCAGGATCACTGTTCCACCATATGTCTCTACCTAGACCATCCTCTGCGATGGTTGCATCTCGCGATAGGGGAGGCAGTTCTCAGTTTTGCGGTCGTGGTCCTCGTGGTAGGGGAGGTCACATTCGCCAGCCGTGCACCTATTGCCATCGTCTGGGTCACTCGGAGGATGCATGCTACTCCAAGCATGGCTTTCCAGCTTTTTCTCGTGCAGCTGAGCAGGTTGAGCCTCCTGCAACTTCCAATCTGACTAGAGATTTGAGGACTTTGTTGTTCGTCTGAGGGAGACTATGCCTCCTGCTGGTTCTCATGCATCTTCGACCGCTTAGGGAAGCCATTCAGATGTTGCAGCCTCTACGTCTGCCAGTACCTCAGGTAGCACCTATGCTCTTACCAGTTTCATAGGACTGACATGACATAGTGGATTATGGACTCCGGTGTGTCCCATTATATATGGGGAGGTAGAAGTTAGTTTGCAGTGTACAAAGATCTACCCCTAAGTAGATCAGTTACCATAGTTGATAGGACTCACTCTTTAGTTATAGGATAGGGGAAGATCAGTCTGACGCCATCTATGCATCTACAGAATGTGTCGCATGCCCCTAATTTTAGGATCTTATTACTGTTGTGGTACGTGAATGACCTCTGTTTCAGCTTGATGTCAAGAATGCATTCCTATATGGTGATCTCCAAGAGGAAGTCTACATGCAGCAACCGCCTGGGTTTACTGTTGAGGGGGAGTGTCAACATGTTTATAGACTTCACAAGGCCATCTATGGTCTCAAGTAGAGTCCAAGAGCTTGGTTCCAGAAGTCTCAGACTTGATTGAGCAACAAGGATTCACGAGGTCGAATGCAGATCATTCTTTGTTTGTTTAGAGGACCCACAAAGGTACAATTGTTATTATGATTTATGTTGATGATATCACCATTACAGGAGATGATGTGCAGGGGATTAAAGAGGCAAAGGGGTTTCTTGGTCAACAGTTTGTCACCAAGGACCTTGGCACCCTAAGGTACTTTCTGGGATTAGAGTTTGCCAGGAACCAACATGGTCTTGTGATGACCCAAAGAAAGTATGTTATAGATCTTCTAGTTGAGACATGCATTATTGGGTGCAGACCTACTACTACTCCTATGGATCCTAACATGAGGCTATATGATGATGATACAAAGGATGCATACAAGAGAAGATACAAAGAGCTTGTGGGAAACTACTTTATATTACTGTCACCGACCCAGATATTTCATTCAATGTTAGTCGGGTCAGTCAGTTCATGGAGTAACCTAGACATGTGCATATGGATGCAATCCATATGATTCTAAGGTACTTGAATCATCTCTAGGTGCATGATTATTTTTTAGAAAATGGACATCCCTTATTGTCACAGCTTGCACATATGCAAACTACGCAGTATGTCCTAAGGATATGAAGTTTACTTCAGGTTTTGTTGTATTTGTTGATGGCTCTCTAGTGTCTTGGAAGAGCAGAGCAGAGCAGACGATTGTTGCCAGATCTAGTTTTGAATCAGAATACAGAGCTATGGCACAAGGGAACACAGAGATGATGTAGGTCATATCTGTTCTAATTGACCTAGCATTGATGTACCACTTTCTATGCAATTACAGTGTGAAAACTAAGCAGCTTTATTCAATGCTAATAATCCTGCTTTTCATGAGAGAATGAAGAACATTGAAGTGGATTGTTACTATATACGTGATATGATCCAAAAAGGCTTCATTTCCACTTCCCATGTAAGTTTAGGGGAGCAGACTGCATATGGCTTTAACCAGAGGACCCTTTCAGACGTGTTCATCCAAGCTAAACACTATCGACGTTAAGCTAGACATGCATTGGAGACTAAAGGCTTTCGTATAAGTAGGGCTAAGACGGAATATATGGAATGCACCTTTGATGGAAGCAATGGTGAAGGAATCGAGGTGAAGATTGGTGACGATAACATTCAGAAGAGAGATTCTTTTAGATATCTGGGATCTATTTTGCAACATGATGGGGAAATTGATGGAGATGTTACTAATAGAATAAATGCAGGCTGGCTAAAGTGGAGAGGAGCCTCCGCTGTTCTTTGTGATAAGAAAATTCCTTTAAAAATTAAAGGAAAGTTTTACAAAGCAGCCGTGAGACCTGCTATGCTTTATGGTTCTGAATGTTGGCCTGTGAACCATAGACATGTGCAGAGAATGGCTGTAGCAGAAATGAAAATGCTAAGATGGATGTGTGGACATACACGTAAAGATCGGATTCGGAATGATGCAATTAGAAAGAAAGTTGGTGTAGCTCCGATCGAGGATAAGATGCGAGAAAACCGCTTAAGATGGTTTGGTCATTTGCAAAGAAGGTCAACTGATGCACCGGTTAGGAGATGCGAGTGTTGGGATGTTGAGCCGAATAAGAGAGGGCGAGGACGCCCAAGAAGTGTTGGAAAGAGACTATACGAAGGGATCTTAGCTTTCTGGATATAAGTCCGAGATTGACCCAAGATAGATCTGAGTGGAGGCGAAGAATCCATGTAGCCGACCCTACTTAATTGTGGGAAAAGGCTTTGTTGTTGTTGTTGTTGTTGTTGTTACCGTACCGTTTCTATATTTTCTATTTCTTTCATCTACATTATGTAATTTATCCTTTGGGTCTCTCCCCTGTATAAGAGAGCTCTAGGGTTCCTTTGAATAAATAGATGAATTGTTTCTTCCAACATGTATTATTTTAGATACCAACTATATAAAGGTGAAATTTATACCGTATCAAGCTTTGTCGTTTATTCCTCTTCATGTCAGAAGATTCTTGAATCCCTAACGAAGGTTTATTCCTGTTCATGTCAGAAGATTCTTGAATCCCTAATGAAGGCTGTGTTTATCAACTTGATCTTAAAAGGACTTGTTATACTTGGATGTTATGTTTTACCCCGCGTTTACATTTTAAAAGGTCTTATTATACTTGGTTGTCCCCCCATAACATTATTTGATTTTTCACTTGCCTTATTGCAAGGCTCTTCCAACTTTTCACACTTTCAAACTGGACATGGACAAGCTTCTTTAGACAAGTCCAAACCAATTTAATCGAGTTTTTTTTACTTATTTTATGCTCTGTCATTGTCCTGCCATTTTTTCTCCAATGAATCCAATTCATTCCATGCCTTACCCTTGGCATCCCTAATTTTCTCGTTACTAAGGAAAATACACAAGGATGTGATCCTTGGTGCACATAGCGATAGAAGCAAGCTCATATTACTCAAATTTTGGTTAGGTTTTAAGGGTCATTTACATCTCCTTTTAATTTTGTAATTACACATTAGACCCCTTGGAAAACTTGCATTTGGTGGTCAAATCATCAAGTTTGACTGAAAATGACTACAAAATTGTGAAAACTTTTTTTAGGAAAAAGAGGGTGTGATGTCGTGCAGACGCCCACCCGCGAGCTCTATATATTCACAATAAGTATCAAAAGGAGTTACACATACCAAGCCAATTTAATCGAGTTTTTTACTTATTTTATGCTCTATCATTGTCCTATATATTCACAATAAGTATCAAAAGGAGTTACACATACCAAGCCAATTTAATCGAGTTTTTTACTTATTTTATGCTCTATCATTGTCCTGCCATTTTTTGTCCAATGAATCCAATTCATTCCAAGCCTTACCCCCGGATCCAATTCATTCCAAGCATTACCCCCTGATCCAATTCATTCCAAGCCTTACCCATGACATCCTTAAATTTCTCGTCACTACGGAAAATACACAAGGATGTGATCCTTGGTGCACATAGCGATAGAGGTAAGCTCATATGCTTAGTCAAATTTTGGTTAGGTTTTAAGGGTCACTTACATCCTCCTTTTAATTTTGTAATTACACATTAGACCCCTTGGAAAACTTCCATTTGGTGGTCAATCATTAAGTTTGACTGAAAATGACTACAAAATTGTGAAAACTCCTGGTCACGAGGGAGGAGATGAAGGCGACGGTTTGGAGTCTTAATTGTGACGGGGCACCTGGGCCTGACGGATTCCCTATTTCCTTCTACAGGGAGTTCTGTGATATGCTCGGCAATGAGGTGGTGGGGGTCGTTTAGGAGTTTTGTTGTCGGAACGCAGGGTTCGAGAGATTGAATAAGGCTTTGATCTTCCTTCTTCCGAAGAATGGGTCTCCTGAGAGGATTGAGGATTTCAGGCCGATTTCTATTTCTAACGGAATTTATCTTGTCGTGGCTAAGGTGCTGGCTACTCACCTAAGTCGGGTTCTTGACCTTATTGTTTCACATGTCCAATCTGCTTTCATTCTTGAGCATCAGATTGGCGACAGTTTGGTTTTGACAGCAGGGATCATTTGTGAGTGGAAGCGTAGCAACAAGCTAGCATTACTTTGGAAGGTGGACTTTGCCAGGGCCTACGACTCGTTGGATTGGCGGTTTTTGTGGACGACTTTGTCTAAGAGAGGTTTTCCGGAGGTTTGGGTTTCTTGGATGAAGCGGTGCATCACCATGCCTTCGTTCTCGGTGTTGGTCAATGGGCGGCCTGAAGGGGGCTTTATCCAGCCTCAAAGGGGTGTCAGGCAGGGGTGCCCTTTAGCCCCGCTGCTGTTTGTGATTGCTGCAGATGTGCTTGCTTGCATGGTTGGTTGTGCTCAGAGCAGCGGGATTGTCACTGGTTTTTCTGGTGGTGGGATATCCATCCCTTTGTTGCAATATGTGGATGATACTATCCTCTTCATCGAGGGTGGGACAGAGGAGGTCGGGGCTATTGCTATTACTCTTGAGATTTTTGCTGAGATGTCTGGTCTTCGTTTGAACCTCGACAAGTCCAAGGTTATTCCCTTTGGCATGACTGATGAGTTGGCGGCAACGTTTAGTTTGGAGCTTGGTACTGCTTGCGGTTCCCTTCCCATTAAATATCTTGGTATCCCTCTGTCGGATGGTAGGATAAGGCTGGCAGATTGGTTGTCAGTCGTTGAAAAGATGGAGAGGAAGCTTTCTGGCTGGAAGGCAGCTCTGCTCTCTCGTAGTGGCAGAGCGGTGCTTATTAAGGCGGTTCTTTCGGCGATTCCAATTTATTTTTTTCTCTTCTTGTTTGATGCCCAAGGGTATCGTGAGGCGGTTGGAGCGTATGATGTGTAGGTTCTTATGGAGCAAGGCGGGGCAGGATAATAAAGGGGTTCACTTGGTGGACTGGGAGACTGTGGTGCAACCTAAGAAGAAGGGGGGCCTTGGGATTAAGAGCCTGGAGACACTCAATGAGGCGTTGATTCTGAAGTGGGTGGGAAAGATTTGGGAAAAGGATGAAGGGATTTGTTGCAACATGATCCGTTATTTATACGGGGTGTCCATTGCGAATCCGTTTGTGCAGTGTCAGGGCCAAAGGAGATCTGCTTTCTGGAAGGGGATCCTGAAGGTTATGCCTCGCTTCTGCGAGTTGTTTTGTCCTGTTGTGGGGAATGGTGAATTATTTGGTTTCTGGACGGATGACTGGGCTGGTGAGGGGCTTCTCAGTCGTTGCTTTCCGCGCTTGTTTGCTTTGGCTACTGATCAGGAGATACATGTTGTTGGGTGCTGGAATAACGGTAATTGGATGCCACCGTTTAGGGTTGCTTTCTCGGATCAACACTTGGAGGACTTTCTTCATCTTCTGGATTTTCTCAGTCGGTTTGGGAGGCCATCCAGTGGAATGGATCACTGGAGCTGGAAGGGCTCTCCCTTCTCGGTTAGGAAGGCGTATGGAGCTATTTGTCATCCGCCTCCGTCTCCCTCGGATATCGTCTCTCGTGACTGCGATTTTATCTGGGCTATGGGATTGCCTGAGAGGATTGGTTTCTTCTTGTGGTTTTTTAGGAGGAAGCGTATTATGACTCGTGATAGATGCTCTAAGATTTTCGAGGGTGTCTCCGACCGTTGTTTGCTATGTGGAACTGAAATTGAAACGATGGATCATCTTTTCTTTCGCTGCCGCATTACGACGCCTATCTGGGATGATGTGGGGTTGAATTGGTTGCGGCAGGACTTTCTTCATCTTCTGGATTTTCTCAGTCGGTTTGGAAGGCCATCCAGTGGAGTAGATCACTGGAGCTGGAAGGGCTCTCCCTTCTCGGTTAGGAAGGCGTATGGAGCTATTTGTCGTCCGCCTCCGTCTCCCTCGGATATCGTCTCTCGTGACTGCGATTTTATCTGGGCTATGGGATTGCCTGAGAGGATTGGTTTCTTCTTGTGGTTATTTAGGAGGAAGCGTGTTATGACTCGTGATAGATGCTCTAAGCTTTTTGAGGGTGTCTCCGACCGTTGTTTGCTATGTGGAACTGAAATTGAAACGATGGATCATCTTTTCTTTCGCTGCCGCATTACGACGCCTATCTGGGATGATGTGGGGTTGAATTGGTTGCGGCACTTCAACTTTTATTCTTTTTGAATCTCTCTTTATGGTGCGCGCAAAAGACAGAAAAGGGAGATTCTACTTTCGGTGGCTGTCCTTTGGGCCATCTGGCTTGCTCGCAATGCGAATCTGTTTTCGGGGATGCGTTTTTATTGTGAAAATGTCAGCTACCGTTACAAGCAATTACTTGAATCTTGGCTTTTGTAAGCAGGTCTATTGTTTATAATATTAATTTAATGGGGCGGGCACCTATGCGTGATTTCCCCCTTTTCTGATTTCAAAAAAAATGTGAAAACTTTTTTTTTTAGGAAAAAGAGGGTGTGATGTCGTGTAGACGCCCACCCGTAAGCTCTATATGTTCGCAATAAGTATCAAAAAGGAGTTACACATACCAAAAAAATCTTTAATTTTTTTGCATGCTCTATAACATTTTCCATATATATTCTTTCTTCATGTAAAATATTCCTATTCCGTGCAAGCTACATGGATAAAAAATAGCCGCCACCCACATCTTAGCATGATCATGAAAAACTTGATTATGTAACATTTTTAGCTTCTTATTAAAAGATCCTGAAAGCTTGATTAAAAGATACTGAAAATTCTCACATTTTTAGCCTCATCTTCTTTTCCACCCTATTTTCTTCTTCCTTCCCCCATGAGCAAAGGGACTGTTTGTGCGTTGGGAGGGGGTGGATTAGGAGAAAGAAGAATGGTACAATGGAGGGGGGAAGATGAAGGAAAGTGGATGGAGCAGGAGAAGAAGGGATAGAGCATAAAAATTTTGACGTTTTTAGTATTTTTTTAATTAATATCTCCAAAATATTTTAGTTCGTATAGTCTAACTGATCTGTACAACCAAGGAAAAGGACGAGTGGCGCAAGACCAAGGATTTTGAGAGGTACATGATGTGATTTTGGGTGTGCAAATTGGTTAGAGTGTATTATGAATATAGAGAGGCGTGCGTCTGGATTTCCGTTTTTTTAATGCATTCATAGAGTTGAAGTAATGGAAGATGTTTACATGACATACACCTATGTAGCACCTCTATACAGTATTTTTATGTAATTACATAATGCGAGATCCGTTCAGTTTGGAAAGTTGTTTCATCCGAGAAATCTAAACAAGTGAAATTGGCTTTTACCAGGGTGAGCGAACTAAGAGTTGTGGAACTTTTAGATGGCCTCTGTAGCAAAATGCAAGATTACTCGCTATTGAAGGTACACCATTGTTCTTTAGAAGTCTCCAGAAGACTATTAATATCTCTTTTAATGTGCATTGTCTTGAAATTTGAATCCTACATTCTGCAACAGCTGTCTTTAACTTGCCAACAATTTTCATTTCTTGCAGTTAAACTCTGGTAAACGGGAGTGGGTAAAAATAGAGGATTGGGATGACCTTAAAGCCGGTATTTGCTTATTTCTATTATACACAGATATTTTCAAAAAAATTGCTACTATTCATCTTATTGGAAAATTTGATCAAGATTTTAAGTTCCGTGAGATTGCGTATCAATCCATTGAAGTACCCATAACATTTCTGCTTTTTGGAAATTTGCCGCACATTGATTTCAGATACTTATGACGAGACCTATTTTTATTGAAGCCAAAGGATGATATGGTGGTCATCCAAGTTTCCGTTGAACTGTTAGAAAGCATTATTGGAAAAGTACATTATTCCATTACCAATTCTTATGCTGGAGATGCCCGTGAACTGACAGACTAGACATGAAGTTCTTAGTATTGAATCTTTCTCGTGCGAAAACCTTGCCTTGATTTTCTCTAAAAAAATAAAACTTGAAGCAAAAGAACTTGGGTTTTTCACCTTCTTCTATGCAAACCATCATTCCTGAATTATAGCAAACGTTCTTCTTGAATCTCCTCTAAATGGGAAAAAAAGGACTGTCTATTTACATAATCCAACTTTACTATCAGGCTAGTTATGCCATCTTTTTTAAATGAAAGCTGATTCCATGCATGCTTCTTTGTCATTTGTCACTCTCAATAGTCTTTTGGTAAGTCAGTTTTATAGATTGAGTTAAAGGTACAATATGTTAAAGTCATGGTGTACGAGTTCTTGTTGATACTGATTTTACTAGGCGCAACATGAAAATTCTTTATTCTAGTCAATAGTGGAATTGAAGTACCCCTATAGAATTTAAATATTTCTGCTTTTTGGAAAATTTGTTGCACGTTGGTTTCAGATACTTACGAAGAGACCTTTTTTTATTAAAGCCAAAGGATGATATAGTGGCCATTCAATTTTCTGTTGAACTGTTAGAAAGCAATATGAGAAAAGTACAGCATTCCATCACCAATTCCTATGCTGGATATGCCCATGAACTTGACAGGAAACTGTTCTACCTGAATTTTCCTCTAAACAGGAAAAAAAAGACAGTCCATCTACATAATTTAACTTTACCATCGAGCCAGTTATGCCACCTTTTTTAAGTAGAAATTTGATGGGTCAAAGTTATTATATATAGAGGGAGTTGAAGTTATAATATGTTAAGGTCACAGTATACGAGTTCTTGTGGACACTGATTTTACTAGGCGCAACATGAAAAATCTTTATTATAGTCATCTACTTGTGGTTCTTGTGTTTACTTTGATATTCAATGAACCTTAAAGTAGGATAGCGTTCAATATAACATTCGTGGTCTAGGCTAGAACCATTCTCAAGGGAAATTGGCTTGACAAGTTGTTGGATTCGAGTCCAAGAGTCATTAACTATTTGAAAGTCTTGCCGGATTCAGGTCCAAGATTCATTGACTATCCGAAATTGTTACTCCAAGTTGTCAAGCAGTAATCCCTTATTTTTATATCCACTCACATTTTGTGAATATTCCACGTAGGACTATGTTTTGGTGTTATAACTCCGCATATAATCACAATGTTGTCGTTGTGATGGTTCAATCATTTTACAAGTAATAACGACGATTGCACACTTAAGTAGTCATTCAACAAAAATAACAATGAAGCTTTTTCCCACATTAAGTAGGGCCGGCTACATGGATTCTTTGATGCCATTCAGATCTCTCTTGGATTATTCTTGGGCTTAGATCCAAAAAGCTAAGATCCCTTCGTATAGTCTCATTCCAACACTTCTTAGGTGATGAATCTGTGATTCATCACTTCAAAAGTCAAAAATAGAGCCTTGTTCCCGAGTAAATAGAGGCATATTTCCCTTTTTAATGCATAAATAGCACTCATGCATACATACATAATACATTCATTTTAGCAGTCCATTTGCATTCAAATAAGAAGCCAAAATCCCTTGTAAAATACCCACTCACTAAAATAACCTCTTCCTTATAATATGTACTCCTTAGTTAATAATATAGGGAAGAAGGCCAAAAATCCCCCTTGTAAATTAGTCAATAAAGCCCTAGAACCCCTGTACACTAAAATGCACATAAATCCCTCGTACAAACTCCGAACTAGGTCTACTTACTCTTAGAATACTATACATTAAAAGACCTTTAAAATGAGACTAATTTCATCCAATTTGGAGCTCGTATGAGAAAGTTGGGTTTTTGGGCCACTTTGTATACTACATATATGTATATTTGTATCCTTGTATTTATGTATCATATTTGACCTCATCTCCCTCTTTGGTCAACATGAAACTTGTAGATCTCATCGAGATCTACAACTTTCATGTTTTGAGTTTTTCCAAATTCGGCCCCCTCTTCTCTCTACACATGTATTTTCTTCCAGCCATTCACAGCAGGCCACGTGGCGACCTCTGGTTGCGCCACGTGGCCCGCACCCCTTGCCTCATCCGCCCGCAGCCACATCCGTTGGATTACGCTCTAGATCCAACGGCTTGGCCGCTTCCACGTGCGCCTCAAATCCACACCGTCAGATCATCCCCTTGTCTCATCTGATCCGCCCGTCCGTGCCTCTTCCAGAGCTCGCCACGTGGCAGCGTGTACACCATCTGATCAAGCCCGCGATCCTTCCATCACAGCCGCTCTTCCTTTGGCGCCCCTCGTCCCTTCGATTAACATCAACCCTTCATCCAAACCGTTCGTTCGCGCCGCTGCCTCACCACGACACGTGGCAGCTTCCGCACCTTCAGATCGCATCACCTTGACTTGATCCCAGCCGCTCGCTCGCGCTTCGCCCAGCTGCTTCCACGTGGCGCCATCACGGCCTCTTATCACCGCGCCTTGATCTAATCCCATACGTCCCTTCGCGCTTCGATCACCACCGTTGGATCACAAGATCCAACGGTGGAGACTTCGTCTCCTACCTCGGGTGCCCCTCTCTCCCACGTTCTCTGTCTTGCGGGAGGGGCGCCCCCTTCCTATTCTTGGCAGCGCCTCGACCACCGCAGACGACCACCACCACCTCCACGATGAGCCCCACTCATCCCTTATCCTCGTCAGCTACTCCATAACCCACGTCGACCTCCAGCTCGCTCCCACGAACTCCGTCAACCTCGCTCCATCGACAGAATGGCCGAGACCTTCAACCTATAAATCCCCCCTCTCCGGCCATCGTCGCACCTATCCGCCACCCCTGAGAGATACCCTGAGCTCGGAGCAACCGTTTGGTGACAGCAAGCGACCTATTCCTCGAGCGAAGACCGGTCATCTTCTCCGGCGAGATCCTCGGCCCACCGCCGTGTTGCAGCCACTCCTCCGAGCAGCTGCTTGAGCTCGGGACACCACCGGTCCCTCGAGCGACGACCTGGAACCCAAGAAGGAGTTCCAACCCCCAGGTGAACCCTCCATTCTTCTCCGATCTTCTCTTCTTTTCTTCGTCGATCTTCTCGCTTTTTATTCTCCGCCTCTGGTCACTCTCACGCCTCCATTCCAATCTTCCGAGCTCCGCATCGGAGCTCTCATCTTCGCGGCCACCTCTACGCCCGCCGACTACTCACTTCATCCTCCACCAGCTCCAGCTCCGCCACTTGGCCGGAGCACCATCGCCAACCCATCTCCATCACTCCTTAGGCCTCGCCGACTACCTTCACTTCTCCACAAGCGCACGCACGAGCTCCGGCTCTATCTTTAACACTTGCAGGTGCCCCTCTGCTCATTGAACGGAAGCTCGCCGGAGACGACTCCGAGCTTCATCGCCATCGACGTCAGACCGCCCTCTGCCGCTCCTGGGACCACCAACATCTCCGCCGCATCGCCACGAGTCTTCTGGGATATCTCCGACAAGTCGGAGAGCGTCATCGACACGAGGAAGGACGGGCGGAGCTAAGGCATCTTCGCTGGAGCCCCGCCATCTCCTCCGCAGGCGGCGGAGGATCATCGGAGCAGACGTACAGCATCCGTTCGATCACGTTGATCGAACGGCCCTCAGCAAGCCACGTCGCCTCTTCACCGGGCTTCGCAGGAGTCGTTGGATTCACTTAGATCCAACGGCGCCTAGAGCGCCACGCGTCTTCCCTCCGCAGCAGCTCTCAACCGTCGATCTCTCACAAGATCTAGCGGTGGATCTCCAGCCACGTCGCCGTCTCCACCGAGCCCAGTAGCCGTTGGATCAGCATCGATCCAAAGGCCCGAGGTCACGCCACGCGTCCACATCGCCATCCGTTCGATCACGTTGATCGGACGGTCCACAGCTTGCCACGCAGCCTCGGCCCGAGCCTCTTCTCCGAGCCTAGATTCGGTTCGTCCGAGTCTCACTCCAGACCTCCAGAAGCGCCCGAGCCTAGCTCCGAGCCTCCGCAGCCATCCGAGCCTAGGCCGCCCACGTGAGGAGCACGTGCGGCCTGGGAAATTTACACAGAGGCCCCTGAAGCTTTCCAATATTGCAAAAAGGTTCCTGTGAAGCTGAGCCCACGTGAGGAGCACGTGCGGCCTGGGAAATTTACACAGAGGCCCCTGAAGCTTTCCAATATTGCAAAAAGGTCCCTGTGACGCTGAGCCCACGTGAGGAGCATGTGCCTGTTGGAAAAATTGCACTCAAGTCCCCAACATTATAGGTAATTGCATTTTAGTCCCTGTCAGCATATTTGCTTTATGTATTTTTATTTTCCTGTATTGCATTTACACCCCTGTGTTTGCACGCATCCCTAGGTTGCATTTTACATCATTTTTCAAATCTAAAAATTGCATTTTGTTGAGAAACTTGTCCTCTGTCTATTGGTCCGCGTGTCACATTTTTGTAATTTCAGTAGAATTATTAATGAATTAATTGGTATATTTTTGAAATATTTTGCCCAGTGACACCTTTTAATTTATAGTTAATTCTCTGTGGTTCCAAAAATTCTCAAAAATTCACAGTAGCCTAAGGACAGTATTCTTAACATGCCATAAAAATTTCATGTCATTTTCACACATTTCGAGGCCTAAATAAATTGTTGAGTGATTTTCATATTTTAATTTTAGTAAATTCATTTCACATTGAAATTAAGATCTGACAATTTTCCTAGATCCCTTATCAGTCGTTCTATCTAGGATAATTTTATCTCTTGAAGAAATTGTGATTTGTTATTTATTAACAATTAAATAGTGGAAATTACCCTGTCTGCATATTTAATTCCCAGTAAATCCATTTAGTGTCTGAAAAATCCAAAAAAATTAGGGTAACTCATTTTCATCATAATTAATCATCTGGCCAAATTTTAGAATTTTTGGACTTCATTTGATATCCTAATTGAATTGAACTTTATATTGGCCTGCATTTTTGCACGAGTCTGCATTGAAATTAAAAAAAATACTCCTCGATAATCACACACTTGATCTGTGCTAAAATTCACCTAAGGAGACAGATGCCTCCCTGAGTTCGACCTTGGACTTCCACCAAGTAAAAAAAATCACCGCTTGAAATTGGCTCAACCCTTATTTAAGTGGTTTTTGATTAGCCCTCGTATCCGACTGCAACGAAGACATATTAACTTAATTTGGACAATTAATTTGACCGGATTAACATAGGATGCGGGACGCTTGTCAAAATGGCGCCGTTGCTGGGGAGGCACGGCTTAGGCTAAATTTTAGTGAATTTTTGAGTGATTGATTTTCTATCCCCGGGTAGTTTTGACCCCCGGTTTTCTTGTAATTATTTTTCTCTCCTTTATTTCTTTGCATTATTTTATTTTGTGTGTCACTCTCTGACCTCTATTTGTTTCTGTGCGAGGAACGCGAGGAGTCGACGACGCTTCGAGGATCTAGCATTTTAACTTTATTGAGTGAAAGAGAGGCATTGTATATTTTTTTTCGCATCATTTCCAGCGGTTCCCGTTTGGGTTCTCGCGTCTGTAAAGATAGTGGAACTGTGTCCCGTGTGCTGTGTGGGTGAATTGTAACTTAGCTTGCACTGGCGGCTCCCCGAGCCAATCTAGGAATTGCTTGTGCTCGTAATCAATAGGACCACACAATACACTTAAAAGACGCACCTAGACCGCGACACTTAGTCAAATTAAACTGTTCTTCACGCTAATAGAACTGCCTGTCTAGGAGCGGCTTTTATCGCTTGCATTTGCATTTAGATTAAAAAGTTTTCAATTCTGTTCTGCATCCTGCATAAAAAAGCGAAGGGATCACTATAAGTATTCTCTACTCAGCATACGCATCATAGTTTCTCGTGCATCGGCTTTTCTCGATTTCCCCCTCTGTTTTTCACATCTAAATTAAACGGAAATTGGGACTGTTCGATAGACGTGCTGTGTGGTTGGATTAAACAGTGAGAACCTAACTTAAAATCGGGACTGCTAAACAGTATTGACCAAAAAAAAAAGAGGAATAAAATTTGAAAATTGTTTGCGGGAGATTAATCCCCGACCTTGTATTCAGGCTGAGTGAGGGTACTTGAGTGTGTGTGAACACCTTAAGGCAGAGCCAAAATCCCCGCCTTCCCATATCACGTTCTAACCGATCCTAGCAAATATCACAAGTCGAATAAATTTCAGATTCTTTGACTAGTACCAAGTAGCCTCTGCCTGTCTCAGGTAGATAGGGGCGAAATTGCGGTACTCCGCGACAAGCTGCCAGTAACCCCCCGGGGTGAAGTTCCGGCCTTGTCAGCCTCCGCCTGCTTGCAGGTAGATAGGGGTGTGGTCATTGAATCCATCGGCTTGGGATAGGAGCGAAGAAAGGAAGGAGCGGCGGTATCTTAGGCGACAGGTTAAACAGGGAAGACGCATCCGGCTCTGAGCCGACTTCCCTATAGGCCGCGTAATCCTTGCTTATTTTGCTTGAAAATCACACTTAAAAACTACAAGATTAATTGGACTCGATTTCGAGTCCTTCACTTGTGAATGTGAACCTAGGGTCTTGGATTGATTTTTTCTTGCTTCAGGTAGGAGTAAAATCCTATCTTCTTCTCGCTTCATCAAGATGAGTGACTGGGGAGATCTCGACGCATTATTCACCAATCTCTCTATGAGTCCCCCAAGTAACTCGTCTTCATCGGTCCAAGCGCACCTTGGACCACCCAGGACTCATGACCCTCTTGAGTCCTGTTCCCTCATGCTCAGGGTGGTTACTCTCAAACCAACCCTTTCATCTCCTCCGAGATTACCGAGGAAGACCATTGCCTCGGTAATCCCTTCCTTAATTTGCCCTCTAACACAGATCTTATTTCCCAATCTTCAGAATTAGAGGACAAGATGCCGCCAAGGATGCCACCGGATGAGGACCAGATTCGACAGATTCTTGCTCGCCTTGCCGAAGCTGAACAGAAAAATGCAGATCTTACGGCGCGAATGGGACAGATTGTTGTAGCTGGAGGAATCGACCGACCAATGGTCGATACCTACAACCCGACGGAGAACGAGATTCAGAACTGGTTAGCACCCGCAGTTCCCGCCCAGGCATTTGAGCTGAAGCCCCACTTCCTTAGTCTACTTCCGAAGTTCAACGGAAACCTCACTGAAGAACCATACACTTTCCTCCGTGACTTCGAACTGGTGTGCAATAATCTTAGCCATCCCAATGTTGGCCAAGATTAGATCCGGCTGAAGGCCACCCCTTTTGCCTTAGGTGATAAGGCTGCTCATTGGCTGAAGAACTTAGGGGTGGTATGTACTACCTGGATGCAGTTCAAGGATCTATTCTTGAAAAAGTTCTACCCTCTCAGTAGGACTAACCAGATGAGAACGAAGATCGCCAGCTTCGCTCAAGGACCCAGTGAACCTTTCCATGAAGCATGGGACATGTTCAATGATTTAGTACAGAAATGCCCATGCCACGACATTTCGAAGGCGATCTTAGTCCAGATCTTGTTCTGTGGTCTAACCTCGGAGATGCAGGGGTTAGTCAGTGCTGCCTGTGGAGGAAGCTATCTGAACAAGACAGAGCACGCCGTATGGAAGATCCTGGAGCAGATGGCAGAAACCGGCAGGTCGCAGGCCACAAGGGCCTATCAGTTGTTCTCCCTCAATCCTATCCAATGAGACAACCCGAAGGACTGTAGCAGATCTGACTGAGGATCTCATTCCCAGCATGGGGATGATTGCCGACAAGCTTACCATGGTCGAGCAGATCCACAAGAGAGTCGCGGAAATGGAGTCTCTTTCGAACCTACCGAAGCAAGTGGAGGAACTCTCTGAGAAGGTAGCTAAGATCAAGCTACCTACCCCTTCTGCATCACCTGTACTTGTACATCGAGTCCATCTTGTACAGGAACAGGCATCGGGGTCTCAGAGTAGCTGGGACCAGACTTACAACCAGCAGAACCAGCATGCACCTCCACAAGTGGAGACGGGATACGAGGAGCCTCCACTAGTGTACGAGATCAACGGGCTTTGGTATAGCCGTGACCCGATGGTCAGGCAAATCGAAATGGGGAAGGATCAGCCCATACCGCCCAACCCCAGTCTACCAAGATACCAGGCCCGTTCCCATACCGCGCTTCCAGTCCAGGCCAGAACAGGGTACCAGCAGCAGCAACGCACCTATCAGCAGGGGCCAGCATCGTCCCATCAGCAGCAGCAATAGCATGGCCAGCAGGGCCAATACAGAACCGCATCTACGCAGCAGCAAGCCCAGCCCACCGAATTGGAGGTCTCTCACCTTGGCGATCCAGACCCTGTCTGATAGGGTCCAGCAGATACAGAATGACTACCTGGACATGAGAACCGACATCAATCGGGTCTCTCGTGCCCAGGACCAACACATGGCGCCAAAGACCCCAATTCCCGGACAGGTTCAGGCCAACCCGAACAACTTACAACAGGGCCAGAACCGACCTCGAGATCAGGTATACTATTCAGATAATTATTTATCTGAACATGAGATCCTTTCGTATGATAATGTAAATCATATGTCTCAGGAGCGGAAGGACCGTGACCATATCTGATCGGGCACGGGCGCAGAAGGAAGGAGCCTCCGACACTCTACCTGAGGAGAACTCGGAGGAAGAAGAGGAGGAGCATCACCGCCATCATCGCCGGTAGAAGAAGAGGACATCTA